>JASFDE010000033.1:0-96794 GCA_036937135.1 Nidula niveotomentosa
CATACCAAATATTTACCCATGCATGCAAGGTGCGTGCAGTGCGTGCAAATGTGCACGCACCATGCACGCACGTGGCATGCATGTCACGGCACTTTCTAGTTGCCCGGACGTGGGCCCTACCCGGTTAGTTTGGCAGAACCACTGATTGCAATACATAGCCGCGAGGCTTATCATTAAGTTCGATTATACTCAGATTTAAAGTAACGACAATTGCCTCTGCCTAATTTTATTAATGATTAAGAAAACCTAATTATACAACTGAACCAGTAATTGGGTAAAATATTTACAAACTGGGATCCAAAGACGAGTGTGCGTGCAGTGGCTGTGCAATGTGCGTGCAGTGCGTGCAATGTGCGTGCAGTGCGTGCAAATGTGCACGCACCTTGCACGCACATGGCACATATGGCACGGCACTTTCCAGTTGCCCGGTCAAAAAGGACTTGTTGCATGATGTCCCACTCATCTTCAAAAACCAGCTCATTGATGCTTTCTAGAAGTGGTAAACCAGCCCCAACCTTACTGTGGGCTTGATTTCCTATAGCAGAACCCCATCCTCTTCCTCTGCCATAACCATGCCTTCTGCCATGCCCTCTCATCTCCAACCTTCTTGCTATTTCCACTGCCTTCTCTATTGCCTTTGCCTGTCTCTTCTGCCATTTATGTTCTTTCTCCACCTCTTGCTCCTCAGCCCTCTGCAACTTCTCTGCCTCTTGCTGTATCCTCTTCTGCTCCTGCTCTGCTTTTTTTGCCTGCTGCACTGCCTCTTTCTCAGCCCTTTTTACTTTCTGTGCTGCCTCTTTCTCCAGCAGCTTACTTTCCTGCACCACCTCTCTCTCCAAATCTTCAATCTTTTTATGCCACCCCTTCAATGCTGCTTTAAATTCTGGATCTTTAAACACCATCTTCCACATCCCCCTCACTTCTGCAAGTGCAAGGGTGTCCAAATTCTCTTCTGAAGTCATATGATGTGTGTCAGAAGATGAGTAAGTTTTGGTTTTTGTGGCCTCTTTATGGAATAACCTTTTTCATAGCTGCTTGTTTTTCTTGACCATCAGGACCTTTAGTGCATAGTCCCTTTCTAGTTGAACCTTGACCTTTTCCAGGAGTGCCCAGAGCTCATCATTTTGCTTACAAAGATCAGCTTTTCCAGCATTAGCAGCTAGGGGGGAAGGGAGGCCAACTAATTGATATCATTGCATGGTTGTAGATAGGGAGGAAATGTTGGAGTTTGACAAGAGGGTGGAGGATGTGACAGAAATTGGTGGTGTAAGACTTTTGGTAGTTTGCATAGAATTGACCAAAATTGGCTTGTCAATGTGTTCCAGAAGGTCTGTCAGATCAGCTGACACTGGCAGTGCTGCCTGTGTTGTGGTGAGCAATACTGGTTCATAGGCTTCATCAGGGATTGCAAATGGATTGAGAGGCCATAGTCCCAACTTTGCAAAGGCCAAACAAATGGTTGTCAACTTGAATGCCTTATTATGTGCCATATGATAGTGTTTGAGAAAATTATATTTTGTAACCGGAATCCCATTGCAAGTAAGACAAAGAACTAGAGTCTTCCAGCTACTGGCTAACAGACCAAATATGCCAATGTCACAAGGTTGGAGAGCATGGGTAGTGTGAAATGGTAAACAGACAACAATGGTGCAATTTTTGGCAGCAAAATCACAGAATTTGAAAGTGCAGTGCAAGTTATGACCATCAAGGACGAGAAGGCAATTGCTGTTGGATTTGTTATGTTTTTGCAACATGGGATGGAATTCTTTCTTGATCCACAAGGTTCCAAGCTCCTGGTCTGTCCATCCATTCTCAGATACTGAGATACTGACCATAAATTTGGCATTAAGAATTCCATGTACTAAAAATTACAATAGGCTTGTATTTACCTCACATCATAAGGATTATCCTTTCCCCACTCAAGAACACGGTGCTTCCCCTGAAAAATAACAGAGGGTGGGAGAGTTGTGCCATCTGCACAGACAGTTTCAATGATGCTGACCATCTCATGATTACCATTTTCCACTTGCTGAACATTCTTCTGATTGCAATCTACAATTGCAGAGACACTTTTCCCAACACCCAATTGAATGCCCTTCTCATCAGCATTATAGATATTCTCTTCCAGAATATTATACTCCTAAATTAGATGTGTTAATTAGTAGTGATGTTATTCAGGGTCATTCACTTGGTACATACCTCAATCAATTCCTTGACCATTTCAAAGAACTGGGTGACAACTGTCTGATTGAGAGATTGTGCTTGACACTCCTCAAGGGCTGATGTCTTCTTTATCTTCAGATCAGGGTGTCTATCCATAAATTTTTGTGGCCAGTTGGCTCCAACCTTTTGCCCAGCAATCAGCTATGTAGTACAATTATATTAGCTTGTTAATATAGTAAACACATATGAATTTTACCGTTGCATGCTCAGCAAGCATATCCAGAGTAACTGGTATTCCATGCCGTCCTAGAGTTTTGGCCCAATCTGCTAAAACATCTTCTTCAGCTTCAGACAATAATCGTTGATGTGTGTGAGCCTCTTTCCTGGACTTAACTCCATGGACACAATCATGAAGGGTTTGGCACTTGACACTGTACAGTCCACAAATAGCATGAAGAGAGAGAGGTTTTCCATCATTGCCAACATGTGACTCAAGTACTGCAGTAACTGCTAGTGCCATGCATTCTTCATAGTCCAAATCATTGATATTTGGGAGATCAGAATGTGATGGTGGGACAGGACTCTCAGACATTTGTTTGATGATACAAGAAAGAGAAAAATTGCAGAATATAGCTTGTAGATTGTTTTGACTTGCATTTTATGTCTTTACTTCATGCTGATAGCAAAGATAGATGCAACTGAACTTTGGGCCTTTCACAGTGATTTTGCTGAATTCTTGCATTATCTGTTGCTTTGCATATTGAGATCATAGATAGTTTTGACATCAGATTTGTGTTGAACTGAATTAAATAATGCTATAATACTTATTTCAGGACCGAGAAGCTGTCCTGAGTTTCACCAATATCATTTTCTCCTTCCAATCCGGCAAATACTAAAATTATGCACATTCAGAGTGCCTACAAAATTAAGGACTGAATAAAATTGCGGAAAATCTTGGGAGACTTGATTTGCAATTAATAACATACAAATTACAAGGCCGAAGTAACAGAAATTTTGATTTCTCACTGTATGGGATATTGTGTGGGTCTCATTCCGGGGGCAATTTACTGCATACTGGCTTGCTGTACACAAGTTTCATCTAAAATTTTAATTTAATGCTTCGGAAAATGGATCTAGTAACACTATAATATTAGAGAATAGTCCTAAATGCTTCACGATGAAGTGTAGTTTTGGCGCTAGTTGTGATTTTGGCACACGCAGATAAGGCGATAGAGTGAGCTGACCGTGGGATTGCTTATAAATTCACGGCATCTTTGGCTTAACACGTGTTCCCAGGCCATTTTATTCATATATACAAGGATTTCTTGTCTGAAAGTTGACATACATATCAAAGACGGGTACTTCTTGCCCCTCGTGCAAAAAAAATGGTGAAAATTGGTGTGGATCTCGAATAACATGAATGTCCGACTTCTGGGGTTGTCCGGCTTCAGGGTCACATATAGTATTCATTTTGATTGACAGGTTGAATTGATCTTGTAGCAAAATAATCCGAATTTGGTTCAAAAATGGTCTCTGAAGTTTCCGTAAACCTGGAAACGTCCAAAAACCTGTGAAAACCCGGAAACTAAAATGACAACTTGCTGATGCTACCTGCGCTGCCCTCTTCCCAAATTGGGCTGTTTGTACGTACTTGACTTTAAAGTAGCCAAAATGTGGCGTGGCCTCGCATTTTGCAGATAGCTGGAAAAGAGCTGTAAGCACTTGCTAGTCCTCGACTTCCCGATCACCCGACAAATCTTTCAACTGTAAAATTCACGCATTCCCTGTGCAACTTGATCCTTACTTCGGCAGTGATGACTTTGCAAAACACTGCGTTAATTTCGTATGATAATAATCATGATTCATTTGCATCACTAGGGAGTAAATTATAAGTATCTTTGTTAATGGGCAGTGCTATGCCAGGTTTCCATCTACCCCACATCTTCGCCCGAGTGCAACAGAAACCAGGCATGGCAAGCTCTCTGACTCCAACATTCGGGATGACCCTGCTCTTAGCCTGTCTTCAATCAATGTGAGTTCGCATCAGATCACCTGTGTGCGTAGAAGAGGGTTCAGCTAATATTACACCTCCATGGGCAGCTTTTACGGAGCAGGCATGCTTCAAGTCTATTTGTATTATACATGGTGGGTATCTTCGCGTAGAAACAAACATAGCCATTTTTCTCAAGTTTCTATAGGTACTCAAAGGATAAATTCATGATCAAGGCTACTGTAAGGACACTTAATCCTACCCCTCTGTTAATGCTCCTTCTATTCAAACTTACAAAAAATCGTAGGTTGCTCTTGTCACGTAGGCCTCTTTCTCATCGTATGAAACACTTTCTCATTCTTCATACTAGCGTTGTGGAAACACTCCAACTCGCCACTTACTTGAAATCAGTATACTCTCGCCTGGTCGAAAACTTTGGAAATTTTGAATCGTTGCGCGAAATAACTTCAACTGATTGTGTATTTTATTTTATTTATTATGATTTTATTGCCTCTCGCTCACTTACGTATACTACAGATTCAGCTCGTCTTTGTTGTAAGTCAGCTCTTGTGATGGACATATCCAAGCTTCACCGTATAACAGTACCTATCTGCTGCCATTGTTCAACTGTAAGTTTATCTCTGGTTATATCAGTCACCTGGTTTATGTGGAGTAGGTATTTTGCATATTGCATCCACATGCGTGGGTAATTTCTTAAACTTCCAGAAATGAGCCTGATATATTTCCTCGTGAAAGTAACCGGAGTTTCGAATGGGAGGAAGTGGATCGGCGGCATTTCTGGACTTATAGTCTGTCTTTCGCCTATCTTGTTAACAGTTAATTTCATGGAAGTGGTTTAGGTTGTCCTTGTCTTGCTTGAGCTGGGTGCGGGTTTTGGTGTGTACAGATATCCAGATCACCTGTGTAAACCTTACATATTATGTTCTTTTCAGCACAATGCGCGCAATGGTAATTTATATGGCTATATGTCGATGCAGAGAAGCTAACCAGGAAGATAAAAAGCACGAAGATAAAAACATTCGAGAAACTGAGTACCACTAAGGTAGGCTGCATCGACATTGTCTCCGAATCATAACGGTTGGACCACTCACATTATCTAGGATACGACATCTCTTCAGAGCGCCACTGCTTTCGCAGTCGATTTGATTATTACGATATCTCTCATCACGATTCTGGATAATAGCAGGAGCGGGAATGAAAAGTACGTCTTCTATATCCCTCATGGATAGCCACCGCAACTAAGTTTTAAAAAGGACAAATAATATGCTAAACACGCTTATAGCATACGCGATCAACCGTGGAATACTTACCGCCATAGCAGCCTTGCTCAATCTCATCTTGGTACGTATGTCAGATTTCACCCTTCCAAAAAAGCTAAAACTATAATTTATAATAGTTCCTTGCTGTTCCGGGAACATTCTATTTCTTCCTTGGGTTGCTAACCAGCGGCAAACGTTCGTTTCTTCTTGCTAACATGCACTCACCAACTAACGGCACCTGGCGCTTTTTTCAAACATATTAGTGTGCGTGTCTTCAATATCCATGGATTCTCCAGAATAGACTAACCTAGCATATGTACAGATATATGAACAGTATGCTTTCTACGTGAGTTTATATATATTGACCTTTACCATTTTCTCCAACGTATCACATTTTAGACTCAACACAAGAAATTACGTCCGCGCCAAAGGCGAAACCAGTGGTAGCATCGATGATATTAATTGGAATTCTATATTCCATAACGTTGACCACGCCCCGGGAGCTTCGCTTACAGCGCTCGACGGAAAGGCTCCAGGAAGACCACATGAAACTGATTCCACAGCTTACAAATTAGATAACATCCAAGGCACGGTAGAGGTAGTAGGCATGTTCAGTTCAGTTCCAAGTCTATTTCTGACTCTGCCATCCTGTAGCTTCAAGTTTGTGGGCAGTCCGAAATACTAAATGACAAGGCAGAGTACTTGGTCTGACATGTTGACTACGGAATGATTAATACGACATTTTTACTTTGTAACATCATCTACTTCTAATCGTCAGTGATTATATTTAACTTACACGTCAGAATTCATGTTTGGTGGGATATCGTCCGCTCGAGGGCAGCGACGTCAAATTGACGCATCGGAACCATAGGTCGAATGTGGTTTCATTTGTGGTCAATCTGAATCATTTGAATCACGAGGAACCTGCGGGTGAAGATCAACACCGTGCATGAAAAGACGCTGAGATCGACGTACCCAAATAGAAGCATTATATTGAATGACTTGGCTCATCCAAGAAGTCTCACTGGGAAAGCTGTATTCGTATGTCATAT
Source organism: Nidula niveotomentosa (assembly GCA_036937135.1). Classification (NCBI taxonomy): domain Eukaryota; kingdom Fungi; phylum Basidiomycota; class Agaricomycetes; order Agaricales; family Nidulariaceae; genus Nidula; species Nidula niveotomentosa. Next base: position 6,486 of record JASFDE010000033.1, read on the forward strand.
GCAGTACAGGCGATTGCCTTGCCTGCTAGTGACAAAACCATGCTCTACGCGAGGACTTTGATCAATACAGGTCCAGGCTATTCTGACTTCTGTAACACAGGGTCATGCGTATACGCAGCTCGAATGCATACTGGAAGCAAAGCATCAGTGTGAAAATACCAAGAGAAGTGAAGAGTAATTTACTTGTATGCTATGATGCAGTGTTCCCTGCCATACCTTTCTCCTCCCAACGCTGCAGTATGATCTTCCCCCTGATTACACTGCGATACAGCTATTTCGCGCTAACACCGCCCTACGATGATTCCATAACAACGCTGAGATACATGGCCTTCCTTCCACGCTGTTTCTGAGCTATGGGAATCGAAACACGCTGGAATCGATCACATTGCCTGAGCTGGCATCGCGGATACTTGGTGTTGGAAGCTGCAGAGAGAAGAAACTGCCTTGAGACGAGGCAAAGGAGGTGATGCTCGTGAAGGAAGCACGGCGTTAGCTTAGATGTGTCGATGACGAGAAGCCTGGAGCCATGGCTGGGAACGCTAGCTGCCCACTGTAGATGGGGGAGGGCTTAAAGCACGGCGTCGGCTTGGATGTATTGATGGCGAGGAGTCTGGAACCATGGCTGGGGACACTAGCTGCCCGTTGTAGATGGAGGAAGGCGGCATGACCACGACGCGTGCACAGGATTTCGTTGCTGTATTCTGGAGTCGAAGCTGCATCGAATATGGGTCCCTCGGTGCTGATCTCGTTCCGCGCTGGGGGAGACGAGTTCCATTGACCGGTGGCTAACTGCGGCTGATTCGTACGAACGCCGGGGGCCAGGAAACCGCGCGATGGGAACAGAAGGCTGATGAGAGCACCGAATGTAAGAAGGAAATAGCGACGAAGAGCATTGGGTACTAGTGCTGTGTGCTGTTAAAGTTCAGTCCCGAACTTCAGTTCGAACTCGAACCACCTTGAGCGGGACCGGTAGTTCAGTTCGAAGTTTATAATTTTCGGTGCACAATCTGAGATATCGAAAGTAAGTCAGCTCGTACTTGATGGATCGACTGTGCAATTACTCGCACCAGCAAATCACTCGAGCGTAAGAACATCCCTCCTGAGGTAATTGTAAACGGCCTCATTTTGTGATACACGTATTCTGTTTCCTTTGTAGTCTTTGTTAGTATATCGGTTAGTACACGCGCCTGTCATAGCATTAATTCAAGATACTATGTTAGATCGCGCGAAAGCTGGGTTCGACTCCCAGACAGAGAGCATCGGTATTGTGGTCGAAAGGAATATTTTTCCTCTGAATTTCTGCATGATTTATAGTCGGGCACGCGCCAAACAGGCCTTGCACCAACAAGCACTTCGTTAGGACTCCAAATCCCCGGACGGATTCCCCACTCTGCTTCACTGAACGGTCTCTTACTCGGTGCCCCCTCCAGTCGATCTCAACGTCCCATGTTGAAAGGACTTTCCAGCCGATCCGTGTCCGTCGATGTGCATCAGAAGACTAGTGTGCTTGAGCTTTTGGATGCCTCATGCTGTTGGGTCCAACGTAGGGCTTAGTGAGCATTGAGGACTGAGCAGTGCGCACCGCATTGATGTGGGCGGATGGTCATGCACATCGGCCACCGGTGAATCATTTCGTTGCCGTGTATTCTCCCGTACACCATTAACATTTATCGTGGTCGCGCAGTGGCTGGTTTACTGTTGAGTAAGCTCGCGCACCAAGTTCACTTTTCGCTTTCCCAGAACCCCACCTCGACGGCCCCCACTTCCGGCCGTTCGCATGCGCCACTCCGCATTCAAGTTAGGCTGAGGACGCTTCACTTTGGAACGAAGCCTGGGGCTTGAAGAATACCTTCATGTCAGTGGAGAGTTGAATGTTCGTCTCGACGGTACGCTGATTTGAACTGACCGGTGCATATCGATTCATTTCGTCCCTATGCCCTTTTCTCATCTCGTATCGCCATCAGACTTCTTCTCGTTGGGTTGGCTCTCATGCTCGATATCGACGCAAAGCCTAGCGCAGCTGACGACGCGTTAGCCTGGCCTCAGTTCAAGATGCGCTACATGGATACGACGCACCAGTGGCACTTATAGCTCGGAGCATCGTTCCATTGCCATTATAGCCGTTCCCTTCCAGTGTCTCAAGACCTCGTCGTCTCGGAGAGTTTCCTGCTAGTCATGTACCTCCTGGACCTCATCATATCAAGCCGACTGCTTTCTCAATCTCGACGCCCAATGTCCATTACTAGCAGCCAACTTAGCACATTCGTCTTTTTTCGGAGCTTCAAGTTCAGTCGTCAGCGGCACTAGTTCCGGCAACGTGCTCGAGTTCAGTGATCTCGGTTCTGCGCAGGCAGGGAGTACTAGCCGCGTATTACTGAGAAAAGGTTGGATTGCGGTGCGCAGGTGAGTACGCTCCACTTTCGTTCTTTGGTTTGCGAGTTGATCTTTTACTTTTGGAAGTCCCAATCCGGGATTCCGCGTTGCAAAAGCTCGAATACGCGCCACTACCTTCCGTTAACCTTGCGTCGAAATACCCGTCACCAGTAGCCAAGCTGACACCACTTTCCCTATGGAATGCCAGGTCTTCGCTGCCAGCAGTTCTAGTTCAGAGCATGCTCGAGTCGGGCGGTCCTCGAACTCGCGTTGGCGAGGAATTCTGGATGCGTGGCTCGGGGAAACGCAGGATTACACCACATAATTAAGTATGTATTGTTTCGTTTCGTTCTTGGTGTGCGCCAACCTTTGCTTTTGCAGTGCGTATTCCTATTTGTATGCGCGATTCCATAGCGCAAAAGTTCAAATGCGCAGCGTGGACACAGGAGCTCAAGCGCAGCAGAGTAAGCAGCGCCTACAGCGGAACAGTTTATCCCACTAGTAGGGCAGAACTCTTCATACTACCAAAAGTGCGCTACTTGCCTTTAGGATGCCTCCATACCCGGTAAAACACTTAAGAAGAACTGGCAAATGTTCTGCGGCTGCCTAGGTGGGTCAATCGCCCCGTTTCCAGATCATCGAGCTTACTTCCGACCCTCTTCAGCTCGTCTTGATTCTGATGCACCAATCGTCGCCTCACTGGGCGTCCTTCTGTCTGCGCGAACTTTGCGTCTAGGCACTAGGAAGGACAAGGAGAAGGTTGTTGTGGTTCTGTTGCGTTCAGTTGAGTCCAGTACGCGCAAGTTGGGAGATGAGGGATACCCAAGCACATCAAAGTAGATCGGAGAACGCCCAAGACGATCAGACTGACGCCAATCCAGGCGATATCTGAACCAATCGCTGACATACAGGCAGATTGAAGGTGGCTTCAGTCTTGGCAGATACCTGCAGTACGTCAACCACCTCCAGGCAACTCACACATATTAGTCATTCATACTCTTCCTTCTTCAGACTAATTTATCCTGCTACGTTATCAATTCTTGACCAACGCCGAAGAACACTTTGAGACTCAACTTTTGCGCTCTACTGGTACAAGATTTGGCATCAATGCTGCAAGCGTCAGTGCTACGTGCATCCAGTGCGCATGTTACAAGGCCCGGTGTATACACGGGTTACTATGTGAAGATGCGTAGGGAGGCGGGGTGCTCTGTAACGCGATTGGGATGGGGGCGTATCAATGCCCCGAGGTAACATCGAACTGATTAATTTACGCGCTCTCCAGCATCTGCCCCCGTAACCCGGAATTGAGATGTCTATGTCTGACTAGCTGCGCCACTGGTGAAGTCGATGCCTGTCTACTAGGTGCCAGTCCAGGAACGCGTGTGACGCATAAGTTTTCCCTTGTTGCTCGAGCTCGCAGCGCACATGTACTTCGGGAGATATGATGTAAATCGCATTAGAGAATTGTTATTTAGTCGTCGTGGTCAAATCATACAGTCGTTTTTCCATTCTTTGTTAGTATATCGGTTAGTACACGCGCCTGTCATTCAAACCTATCCAATAACTGATCGCGCGAAAGCTGGGTTCGACTCCCAGACAGAGAGTTTTGGAGTCTTCGGATTTCAGAAAACTTTTTTTCTGTTTCGGCGAATAGATAGATCATAGACGATGGGACGCATCGACGGAGCACATGCATGTCCCTCCGTTGATTGGCTGCACAGCCACTTGCAGAAGTCCAGCTATTGCTGCTGCTCACTTGCCTGGTTGGCACTTTGCAGCTGTCTACTATTGAAGCTTGCTTCCATTCGCCGTCTTCTCTGGAGTGCCTCAGCACCCTATCAGAAATACAGGACGAGTTTACCGGTTTCACGTTCACTGAGGAGTCCCTTACCCCGTGTCTCCTCTGGTGGACCTCAACTTCTCATCTTGAAAGGACTTCTCAGATAAACCATAAACTTATAAAATCCAGCATCGATCCTTAACTTATCAACTTCGGGCGTCCTACTTTACCAAGTCATATCATCCTCAAGGCCTCATTGGCGCAGCGAGGATGGCAGGGGTGCGAACGCCGTGAGTGGCAGTAGTGCAGTGGTGAGTCTTCTCTGCCGCCAGTTTTCCCATTCCATACTAACGACTGTACGTGCTCGCGCAGCCCCTGGTTTACTATTAGATTGCCACCCGAACTAAGTTCACTTTCTCGCCTCCCAGACTCTGATCGGGACCCAGTGCGGTGAGTACCGGAAGTTGTGTTCAGCGAAAACGGCAGTGGCGCAGTGGTAAATTGTTTCCCCGTTGTCCGTTCTTCAAGTCCGCGCTAATGGATGCATGTGGTCTTGCAGTCTTTCGTTCGACGCTGAATGTCAATTGCAGCAAGTTCTCCCCGCCCAACGACCACTGGACTCAAGTTGGCCGCTTCCCGCTAGTTGTTCACCGTTTACCACTCCGCATTTGAGTCAGTTGGAGGGCATCTCGCATCGGAATGAGACCGAGCTTGGAGAAATCCATTCGCGCCACTAGTCAAAATGTCGACTCGTCTATTGGAACCAAGTAGTACGTGCACATTGCTTTCCATTCCTGTTCCTTCGTCTCATACCGTTCCATCGTCAGCTACTCCTCTCCGGCACACCAGGCTCCCGCCCTTCCCCATCAACGCAACTGGCGACGTTTCTCTTTGTCATAATTTTCCCCTCCTCGAGTCATCAAGACCCCTTTTCCTGGATGTCAAGACTTTGCTGTCCCCGGAGCCATGCCTGCAGTCCCGCCCCTCCTGGCCCTCATCATGTCAAGCAGAACCCCTCCTCGGCCTTGACGCACAATGACCATCACTAGCAGCCAACCTGGCGTGCTCGTCCCGGTGAAGATTCGAGTTCTGTCGGTAGCGGTTCCAGTTAAAGGAACATGCTCAGGTTCAATGATCTTGAATCGTGAGGAGAAAGTGTAGATTGTACTACGCAGGTGAGTATAGTTCCCTTTCGTCCCTGGTATGTAGGCTGATCTTGCTTTTGGAAATGCAGATTCGGGGATGCATTACTGTACAAGCTCGAACACGCGCCACTACCTTTCCGCTTCCATAATCTTGACGCGCAATACCTAGAACTAATGGCTACGTTGGCACTTTCCCCTCTGTGGAGCTCCAAGTCTCTGTTGCCAGCAGTTCTAGCTCACTGAAGTAATGTTGGATTACGCTACACAAGTGAATATAGGTCGTTTACACTATGGTGTGTGCACCCTCCACGATGTTGACCTAGCGCTAGCAGCTAAGCTGGCACTTTCATTGTGGAGCTTGAACACCAATCCCCAGCGGTTCCAGTTCAGGGAACGTGTTAGAGTTCAGCTACTTCGCATTTGCATTAGTGGAGAATAACAGCGTAGGAAGACAGCGTGGATTACAGGGCCCAAGTGAGTACAGGTCGCTTTCGTTCTTGATTTGTGCGCTGATCGTTTGCTTTTGAAGTTTAGATTCGGAGATTCCGTATTGCAAGAGCTCAACCACACACTGTTGGCTTAGGGTCTTGAAAGCAGAGATAGAGAAGAGTACTGAACTTGCTACTTTCCTTCATGGTTCATGCGCCCTTATTCACCTGAACCCTTCTGAGGGATCAGCGTATGTTATACATTTATTTAGGTATGTCGATCCCAGCGTGTCCAGAACATCGTGCTTACCTACGACTCTCCCTAGCTCGTCATGATTCTCACGAACCGATCATTGCGCCACTTAACGTCCTTCTCTCCGCGAACATCTAAACCAATCACACGAGATCCAAGCCGACTCCAGCACCCTTCTGCGTAACTACCATGCGATGCTCGACGGTAGATATACCTACAGTACGTCCCTACGACAACTCACTCAACTTCGTCACTCATGCCGCTTCCTTCTTTACAGCACGGATTTATTGTACTGCGTCGTCGAGTTTTTGCCATCGTTGACGAACTCTTTGCGCCCCACTTCTGTATCAGTAGGGACTTCAACCGCACTGGCAACAGCATGAGGAGATCAGTCTGCCGGTAATGCTTACGCGGGACATGTGACGGATAAAAGAAGGAAGTGAGGTGCAATGTGAGTGGGAGTAGGTTGGGGCTCGAAGGCCGGTCTGATAGTTTGGTGGGTAAGTAGCTCACCGAGTCGATGCATGCTGCTCAAGCTGACCGACATTCAAATAGATCGGACGACATCCAAGCAAATGAGACATCAGACGATACCTAGACACACTGAAATCGACACCTCAGGCGCAGCTCACCCGTGCAGGGCAGGATGGGTGATATCGAATATGCACTTACTATCAAGGTGTGCCAGCTCGCACGCACGATGACTATGCAGCGGATATTCACTAGTTTTCCTTCTCTGCAGCTCAAGTTAGTCGCGACATATTGCGGAGACTCGACGAGCTGAGGTTTCTCTGTAGGCAAGGGAAGCTCTGAACAATGCGAGCTACGGGTGAGATAGGGCGCGCCATCCATCAGGAATGCTGCTGAGACTTAGGACGCGTAAGCCGCGCTTTCGAATGTGGCTTCCTGCACCCGGATAGAGGAGCGAGGAGAGGATGTCCGCTTCGAAGGCAGGAACCGAATACCAGTGGAGAATCAAGATATGATACGTGAATGTTACCTCGAGCGACGCGCATTCTGCATACGCTTACTTACCACCACGAATTGTTGCACCAACCGGCTCAACGCCCATGCTCAAGCCCAACGTTTGGGAAGTTCCACCCTGCTAGTACCACAATCCATGCTCAGGAGCACTAGAAATGGCAGCAACATCCGAAGCACTTCGTGCAGGATCGTGTAGAGTATGTTTATAGTGCACCTCGCTGCTTCAAGCATCGTAATGGGCACCTAAGCTCTTGCAAGCGCTCCTTGCACTGGATACATCCTGCTTGGCAGATACGCTTGGGATCCATGAAAGCGAGCGGAATCGACACTAAGAACATAGGAGGGCTAGCGCAAGAAACCTGCATTATCTTGTACTGGAATACGAAAGGATTAGCACCATGGGTTGCCAGCACCAGGCAATCGGGAATGGGCATCGAGAGAGCGTATGGAGCAACTCCAGGAGAGTAAGCCCACCAGTCCAACTTAGGAACGCGGGACGACAAGCAATAGAAACCTGCGACAACGAGCACCAAGAGTGCGCGACCACCAATGCCCAGAATATGTGACGACCAGAGCGCAGAGTCTGTCATTATAGCACGAGAAACGTGTGACGATAAACGAGAACATAGCGGTGGAACATGAGGCGACTGTTTGGGGAGCTGAACTATGGCAAGAATTTAGCTTCAATTCGCAGGCTAACGACTTAGAAAGAATTTATGCGTCTTCCTAGAATGCTTCAGAAGTTCGGAAGCATATTTGAAGCAGGGAGTCATTGCCGCCTGAGAGACACGGGAGAGTGACACTACTATGCAAGCGGGATGAGGACGCGTAAATGCCACCTACCTAATGGTTTCTAGGGTTGTATTTGACGCGCAGGTTGCGCTTCCGACAAATCTTCCTTCAACGACGGTTGATTTCTATGCCCTCCAACATCGAATCCAGCACTCACAGCCCATGGTGCGTAACGTTGGCATGTTGATCCATGCCTGAGAATGGCATGCTGTGGTGTGTTTCTCGCTGCGTCAGCGCTACGAGGCGACTATCTGGATGGGAGTAAAACATGATCCACTATCGCCATCATCGATCCTTTCTAATTCCTTCTCAGCCCAATGTTGAGAAGCGCGTCCTTTCACTGCATCACCAAGGCAGCACTCACGACTTTTCCGATGTCTTTGTGCCTTGAGGGGTGCTCCATCCTCGCGGCCTCGTGATTCATAACCCTGCATGTTGGTTCATATTGTGCTCAATATACATTGCCGACAATTTCTTGCAGCGTCATCGTAGATCTGCGCGTATGCACCTGCCTGAAGCAGGTAATAAGCTGTAGTACGTCAGCGTCTGCCTTCACTTGTGACTATTGAACCTCGCTCACCCTCTTCGCCTATCAGCCATATAACTCGTGTCCTTTACAGTGCTCCGGGGCAAGCTCATCGACGTCTATGGCGGCGATGTGTCGAGGTGGTGAACGTCAGAAATCTGCTCGGGCCATGTAAAATCGATGCCATCTGGCAGATTCACGAGGAGGACGGGCGCCTTATAAGGCAGACAATTAATGGCACTTGGAATACATATATCGGGTGTAAATGATGCCCCAAGCGATACATATTGCCACCCACTATGAACTGCTTGCGCAGTCTTCAGCTCCAATGCCTCTGATACAGTCATTTCGAATAATGCTCAACCGAAGCTAATGAGCATTAGATCTCGAGAGCTCCTTTCTGTAAGTCGAGGGAGAACAGTGCAGCAACTGAGAGGTGATAATGGACGGGAGGAGGCGGTCCCGAGGCAGTCGTCTTGGGAGGTTGTCAAGGTAAGAACCGTGGTGTTTCGAAAGATAGCCATGTTCGATGAGCTCAGCCTTCTTGTTACAGTACCCTTGGATCCGAAAGGTCATTCGAGTTAGAATGGGACGCATTTGGCCTGGGAGGCTGAAGTAGCCAGAACGGTTCTAGAGATCGGTTTTGGATCTTATAAGTGTACGGAAGTGCGAATTTGACAGCAGAATGTCCCAAACTAAATCTGCTCGCCGTTTATTTGTTAGATCATACTAGAAGGAAATCAATAGACATCCTAGTACTCCATAAGTAAGTATCCTGCTTCGTTTTCCTTCTTGTTTTTCTTACATTCGTACTAAATTTTCGTTTTTCTATAGGCATTAGCCACCGGCTTTTTAAGTAGATCCCAGCAACGAAGCTTAACCGATTTCTATTGACTGAAAACGCACCTATTTGAAAAATGGGAACTGAATATCACAGAAGACGTTGCTGTTTAATCCATAAGCATAGGGCAGCTTATTTCCCCTATCCGACCGCGCACCTTGCAAACAAGCTGAAAGATACAAATCATTACCAGTAACATAGGTAACGCATGCAGGTCTTCTGGTATATACGAGAGGTATATGGGCTTACTTTGCACTCATAGTAGTGTTTCCACCGTTTCCAGCCGGCGACACTGCTTCTGTTCGTGCAATATATATCAACATCGAAGCACAAGACAATGATGCAAACCTCAGGGCGCGCAAAACCTACATAGTAATTGTGGTCGGATCAGATCGACGAGGTATGTCGGCTCTCTCTACAGTAACTTCGACAGCTCGCTCATCGTATGTTCCATCCCCACATGCCAGTTCACTTCGCCACATCTCCTATACTAATGCACTACTGGCCAGAAGACTAACAGCACGTCAAGAACCTGGGATGGCTGAGGGCGGGGAATACGAGATGATGGGTTCGAACTCGATGTAGGTGTTATCAGGAGTTATTATAAGTAAAGGTAAGATAATGTTATGTCGGATGGTCATGATGTACGATGAACTCACATCTTAGAACACATCAGGACCCTGGAAGTACGTTTCAGTGCTATATGGAAGATCTGGAATGAAGCCGACTCTAAACTCATTATTCTTGGTAGGAGGTGACTAAGAGTGAACTGCAAGACGAGATGCAGACGGTCTATGAAGGTAAGATAATGCCATTTCTACGGAGGGACATGCCTAGCTCACTATTCTTGTGTAAATACTCTTAGATCTGGAAACCTCCCCGCAAACCGGGCCAGAAGGGATGCAGTCACACAAGAGGATGGCATTATCAAAAACAAAACGTGCAATGGTTTTTGAGAGGTCGAGGAGTAGCCATTCCAGAATTTATGATGGTAAGATGCTGCTATTTCCAAAGAAAACGATGAATGCCGCACTCATGCTCTTATTAGATGCTCTCATGATTCTATAATCGCTTTTTTGGTCCTGGCGAGAAAATCACAGCTAACTGAGACTGATCCGGGCTAGAGTCGATGGGAAGAGTTGAGGTACGTGCTCGAATTAGACGATTGATTCTGTCCAACTAATGCTTCTTGGAACATATCAAGATCTCACGAACGCACCTGTCAGCATTTGAAGGCGAGAATACATCCTATCTGGGTTTTGCATGATATGTAAGCCTATAGCCTTAATCCACGTGCTAGATGCTCAAGTCGCCCACAGTCTATCTAACTCTCAATATGCAACGACCAGGATAGCTTTGCCCTGATGGGGACCACAACAGCAATCTCTTCTGATCACTATGGTTGATTACTTTTGACCTGAACGCCTATGCGGATATGCAGAACTTGCAGCGGGATCATGGACCCTCACCACACGCACTATAAAGGTTCAAAAATTGAAAAGTACGTCTACTACGATGACCTGCGACGCTCGTCCTTTGTCACTCCAATGTGTACAGCTTCATCTGTGATGTTGCTATGAGGGCGGTATGATGAACGCGAAAGTCCTCCCAGCTACAACCAGTACTCTCCTTAGCATCTAATCCTTCTCTACCCGCTGGCGTTTCTGCGTGTTAGACGATAGGGGCTCTGACCCCTGAATTCCTGGACCGGATGAATGTTCACAGTATAACAGTCGTTTGAACACAATAGAGGGGATGGTGTCTGCGGCGGAGCAGGTTACAGCAGAAACGCAAGCTTTTAGAGGGGGGCCTGCTGTAGAATCCTAGGTAAAGCCGGTACTTTATTATCCTTTCAGAACTATGATGCTGACTCGCCTATTCACCTTCCTAGCTTGCTGTTAATTTACTCCAAATAGCTCTTCTTCAGATATCTCCTTGGGATACGTCACACGCCCAAATTCTTTGTGCATTAGATCTTACACTAAGCATCATACTGCAGGCATCTCGATGCAAGGACTGACCCGCTGTCCGATCATAACTCTATGCTAATCTCTCGTGGAGGCGGCAAGATAGACGAAGTAGGAGCTGAAGGATATAAGGGAATAGATGCCATTCAATACCAGGAAATTTGCATTCAACATTTCCGTATATCAAGCTAGTACGTTCTTTCTTGTTTCTGTGCCAATGGGATGTTTTAATCCTGCCTCCTCAAGACCAGAGAATATGCAAACTTATGCATGAGCAAGGCCTCTTTGTGCATGCGATCCGTGGATATATGAACCTCGGGCACTCGCCATTTTCTTCCTCTCGAATCTAACCCCGAATCCTCACTTCGGATCCATCGATCCAACTTAAAACGCTTACTGGTAACTTTATTCCTCGTGGTGTTGTCGTGAAGGTTGTACTCACCTTACCATGTAGACGAGATCTTCATTTGTCGCAAATACAATGTTTTCCGAGGTCAATGGTGTTTGTACGCATCGCAGCTTACCATGCATTGGAAAGAACTCTGAACCTTAACACTGGGTACGACCCAGCTTCCACTTCAATACCCGGCCTCACCGTGAACCTGATCCAGCATATCGCGGTGCAGCCCAAGGAGATCAATGACAAAAGCACGAGTTACTTAGGTATTCAAACTTCGAGAACATATGTGTAAGTAAGCTGATGCGATTTTGTTCACGTTTCAAATGCTGAATCCTCATCCATAGTATCAAATGAGTCTGTAGATCTTGATTCAAAAAGACTGGCATCTCGTTTCTGCGCTACGCCATATGTAGACTTTAAGCATTTAGACATTGTTAAAATGTAGCTCGACATTTTTCATAGGTTTTTCTCTCGACATCGTTGTTCCTCGTTGTCTTTGACTTAGCAGGCAAGCTATTCGATTCTTCAATTAATTACCAATTATGATCTTATTCCAGTGTATATAGAAGAATAATTAGTGTATGTTAAGTATACCCACATGGGCCTCCGACAATCACTGCCATCTTAAATCGACCCATATGTATTCCTTTGTGGCTTCGGAAGACCTCAAAAATAGAAGTGATTCGGAACCTTCTGATGGTCTTAACTTAGGGGATAAGTACATGGGGAAACAGCCAAACTTACTATTGCTCGGATTGATCGACAAGTGAGGTACTGTCTCAGTTCACACAATAACCATGCACATGGTAGTGGTGATCGGGAGTCGCTACGACATGGCTAGCACACGCATCAAAGCGGTGTTTAGCCATTGCAATGCCCGGGTTTGAGACTCCCGGAAAAGATCCGCGAAGATGCGGGAATTTGAAATCATGAATGGTTTCGGGTTGTGGGTCGTGACTTATATCCATTCTGGGTTCATCCCCATGCAATCTTGAAGCGAAGATCACTCGCCGTGCATCAAACTTCGAAGCGGTGTAGATTAGCGTGAGATGCCAGGGTATCAAACCCCCGCAAAAGTCCAATCTGAAATATTACAATGCCTTCATGCCGGGGTCGTGACTCGCATTCATGGGAACTCCGTCGCCGAGCTCATCCAACCTTGAAGACGTGAACGTTGCGCGCGGCGCCTCCATCAGCAATAGTGACTGACTGATATGATGGTTTCGTCATAGATTTTCCACCGCATAACACCTAACAGAAACACGTACTTCAGCCCCCTTCATTGCTCTCGGATACATCACCCATGGCGTCCCAGTCTTTGACTGACATGCAGCACTCCACGAGCGGCGAGAAGGATTCCAGGACAGATTTCGAGCTCGATGCAGATGCTCCAATACCTTACTTCGGCCATGACATGCGGAATTCAATGTTTTTATTGGAACCTGGCTATGCTAACCTTAACCATGGTGAGAGAATAACACGCATCCTTGTCTCCTTCGAGTCGTTGAAGTATATCTTGGAAAGGCTCATTTGGAGGGTCTCCACTTCCGGTTGTGAAGGCCTGCGATGCGCTATGGAGGTCCGTCGAAGCCAATCCTGATAGGTTCTTTCGTCATACCTACCAAGGGGAGGTGGACAAATCCCGCGCCGCCATTGCGAAGTTCTTAAGTGTTGACAAAGATACCTGCGTTTTTGTGAATAACGTGGCTGCTGGGCTGAACGCTGTTCTTCGAAGCTTCAAATGGGCTGAGGGAGACATCATCGTTTGTAGTAAGTTAATTTCTCCCTTGTATCTTGTACTAGTATCATTTCACAAACGTATGTTCCCTCAGCCGACATAGCATATTATTCGATATCCCTGGCTATACAGGATGCCTTGCGATCTGGGCCTCATCCCAAGAAGGCTCAATTCACACTTGACTTCCCCATATCGCACTCCAATGTTGTCGCGCAATTTCACGAGTTCATTCAATCCCTCAAAGCGACCTCTGCTTCCTCGGGATCAGAAGCAGGATCTAAACCCAAAATAGTTGTGGTGATAGAGTCTATTGCATCGTCCCCTGGTGTTCTGCTACCCTGGAAAGAGATGGTCAAAGTATGCCGGGAGGAGGGAGTATGGGTCATCGTAGACGCAGCTCATACCCTTGGCCAAGAGCTACCTCCCGCTCTCGATGACGTGGATCCTGACTTCTTCATAGCAGTGAGTAGTCAAAATTTGAATTTTTATTCACACATCCATGACGCCCTGCAGAATTGTAGCAAATGGCTTTACGGAAAACGAGGATTTGGACTGCTTTACGTTCCATTCAGGTGGGTTGCTGGATGCTCTACTTGACACTCTGGCGCGTAGCTAACGAGGGTTCCTTCAGAAACCAAGATATGATGCTTGGTCCCGTAGTACCTGGAATGATATATCCAGCTCCAGGTGGACCACGCACCGATTTTGTCAAGAAGTTTTACTGTGAGTTGTTCATCGAAGTAGCAAAACCAAAACCCATTGACACAGGTTTCTCACAGGGAGCGGTCTCTATGACCCTGCCCCTCCTCTTAGTATCCCGTTTGGTGAGCTTAAAATTCTTGTATATGTTTGACTGTTGACACTCACTTCGCTGTAGCACTCAAGTTTCGTGAGCAGATCGGCGGAGAGGCGAAAATCTTATCATATTGCCATGATCTAGCATTGGCCGGTGGAAAACGTGTGGCTGAGATCTTGGGAACAGAAATAATGGACAATCCAGAGAAAGAGGGAGAGCTTATTGCTAGCATGGTATGGGCATGCATGCGTTCTCACTTATCTTCCGTAACTGACATATGCAATTGATAGGTGAACGTGAGACTGCCTCTTTCGCCTGTAGTAAAGCCATCGGAGGCTGTCCACGTCATGCTTGATGAGAAGATGTTGCAGGACCATCAAGTCTTCGGTGCTCCATTCTACTACCAAGGAAGCTGGTGGTGCCGAGCAAGCGCGCAAATATACAACGAGGTAGCTTCCGTCACATTGCGTTATTTGGGATGTCCTAACTATGCTTCTAGATGGAAGATTTCGAACGACTGGGAAATGCTCTTGTGGAGATATGCCAAGAGATAACTGAGTATGTGAGGAAACCATCGGAAGAAGCCTGAGTAGTTTATGCCTGGAACTGTTCTCTTTCATCCTGTCGTAGATTGTCGTGCAATCAACTCTTGAGCAAAAGGTACTACAGTTATGGGACCTCTGGATGTGGAAGAAAAGAAGATATCGCGGGATAAGAGTACACGGCTCTCCGACCTCCAAGGGGCGGAGTCAGACATGTCTCCGTGAATCTTCGTTTTGGAGTTAAGAGGTAAATATGCCTACACCTTATGTGTAAAGCCCGTGACGAATAGTAACGGTTTGGTAGCGGCATAAGAGGTAGCCCGGGACGCTAATTTGGGTGCGAAACTATCAGAAGGTAGCTTATGTAGCTCTCCGACCACCATGGACTGCAGAATCTGAACGTTGGAGCACTCAACCAGAGCATCTGATACTATAAAACTTCTACACAGATCCGGGGTGTTAAACCGATCAAGAAAAGATATGTGGTACTTCGATACAAGCTTATCGTATCTCAATTAGATACCTATTTCCTCACGTTGACTTTCGGGACTGTCAACGCGGACGAACCGTAAGTTAAACTGCGCAACGGCAGCAGTGTCAGTAAAGGGCATCCTCTATAGCCATAGTATGAAAGAAAGATATGCACCCGTGTATACTATCGTTCGGGCTGAACTTAGCGGCTTGTATCATCACCCCTGTCCCGCTTCCGATTGCTAAGAAACAGTTTTAGGCTCTATACAGATAGTACCGAAGGACACAGATTAAATGCCTATAGAAAGCACGGCCATCGAACTCATAACGGAGGGAGATCATAACAGATAACACTCCGCCAACAAGCCGCATAAGGGTAGGAACTGAAGGGCATGTCTGTACTCCTGTCTCTCAACTGCGTATGTATGCAAGACTGAAGCTCTTCATCTAACGCATGATGAGAAGAGCGCTCGAAGAACGGATCCGTCTGAGAAACTAGTAGCGTAAGACATGCCTATTCGATGCGGGCGCTTGAGAATCGTTCCAGCAGTCACAGCAGCGATACGATTCCGAGCAAGGGGTGGAGAGCACAGGGATGATATTTGATTTGTAAAGGGTAAATCTGCTGGAGACTACACCCTGAGGCAATGCGTTGTTGTGGGAGTCGTTAGTCTGGATACTGTAGGGAATGTTGTCAAACAAAGTTTTAGGGTCATGCATGAACGAGTGACTGACCGGCCACAAGATCTTGGTCTCGAAGTGCCTCGCCAGCAACGGAGGAAGCTGTGTTTTCCTCCGGAATCTACTGACATGCTGGCGGAACGTTCCTTGAACACGCCTAAGCAGCGCTTGCAGGATTGAACGCTAGCTAGAAGTTCAAAGGTAGAATACTTAGATCCTGACCATGAGAAAGAAAGGGACACTACAGTACTTTAGCGTGCTGCCCTCGAAATGGGAAGCAAGGCAAACAATACTGAGAGATTGACAATGCGAAAACTTGGCATGTGTGGGACATCTTCGTCTGGCGCATCCAAATCCGCTACATAGGTTCGGGACGCGAGGCTACTACTGCAGGAGGAAAGGAAAACAAAGGTGCAATACACATGCATGGTAGGAGGGACGATGAAGTTCAACTGGTGCCGCGACACATGATAAAAATATGCTCACGTGTGGAAGGGCGATGTCGTTCAAATATTGGCGAAAGATAACATGAAGTTCATCTGGCTGCGGGAGGGAAGATCGACTTCCATTACCTGCAGAAGGGTAATGAGATGAACTTCGTGTCGATATGAAGTCCTTCCGCGGATGAAAGCTCTGTATCATGATAACGAGCCGCCGGAGATGGGTGCTCAGGCGAAATTACCGGCGGAACCGATTGGAACATTGTCTTCGAGGTTTCGGCGTGTTCATACATTGCACGCGCATACGGTGCTGCATAAGGGTGATAGTTGAGACAGATACCTCGAGGTGGAATCCCAATCTCTCATGACCCTGTTCGACGTCGCCTCTAGCGGTAGGAGACGCCCTCCTAATACAGAGCTGAAAGGACTTGTGTGCATTCAATGCCGCCAAGAGGGCCAAAAGCAGAGTGGTAGAATGCACCCTGTTTTCGAACACTGTCCGTATTCACGAAAGTCTGGCAGAGGGACTACTGTTGGCACGTGGCCGAAGAGAGGCCGACCCTCCTTGTATCATTGCCAGTAACGTGTAACACACACGAGGACGCGAATCGGGGACGGCGAAGTGCTGTGCGATTTTGAATGGCCCAGGCTTTCATAGGAAGATCCTCCTGCCAGGGCTGCGAATAGATGTTCATGACACATTTGGTGGGCGCGGTGCCGAAGGCCAGTATGTCCCGGATAGATCTGCGTCTGCCTAATAGTGGTACTAATGCTGTATAGATAACAGTGAGTATAAATTTTTTCAGCGGTCGGGAATGCGAGTGGGGCATACTCAGTTCATTCTACTGACAAATGCATTCTCTGCTGACTCTACTGTTGCCATTGGCAAGCATGACCGACCCGCCTCATGATCCGAGAAATTCATAAGCCACAATGTGTATGCACATGCACTATGCTCTCTTGGAACGTTATGTTTCCTTTGCATTGAATCATGAACCTATTTGTGAACGAATGAACATGAACGAGAGTCAACACGGAGATTTACAGTAGAACTTACTAAGATTCTAACAGCATTTCCGTCTCGGAGATATACTTTCCCTGTTTCAGGTGTAAACGCGGACTCGGGAATGTATCAAAGGGCTCTGGAACGAACTGAGGCTGGGGATTTACATAAGAACGAGGGAACGTAGAGTAGACGATAAGTAACAGCGCTGAACTTCAACGTGACGTACGAGTAACTGGACACGACGTGACATTTTCCTTGGGATCCGCGACGCGCTCAGCTTCGGGATCTGATCGATCCGTGATCGATCTAGCTTCCATTCCGAGTGCTCTAGTTGTGCCCATTGCCCACTGGCTACCCTTCACCACGGGCATCACATCAGACAAAGACCAATCTGTAGTGGGTACCAGTGGTGCCGATATATTAGTTAGAATACGAACTTGTGTATGAGTCTGAACTTGTTGTCTACCATATGCTAAATATGTAAAAGAGTTTAAAGTAAAACCATAGCTTCAACATACATTCGATCCTTGTTCATACCACCCCCGAAAATTCTCCTATCAGTCAGATATCGATATGTGTACGGTTTTTACTCTTAATTTGATCGAAACAATGAGGATCTAGCCTAAACTCATTTACACACTTACTAGTAGTGTAGAAGACAATAGGTTTGAATTTCACACCATTGATACATATTCTAACTGTTGTGTAAATATATTGGTACCGTTTGCACCCCCTACGTATTGACCTTTGTTTGTATGTATCATGCTAATGAGAGGGAAACAAGTGGGGCGCTCCGCAGGCATCTTTGAAAATGCTTGTACATTTAGTATGCTTACGTCAATGAGAAACCATGGCAGCAGGACTCTCAGTTCGAGTCGTACAAAACCACAACCCCTCCAGATGTTGATGCAAAAAGTTAAATTTGAAAGACTGGAACCGAAAATTATTACTAAAATGGACGTAAGTAGCGGATGGGGGCAGAACCATCGTACGTGAACCGTGCCATGCAAGTAGATCTCTTCTAGTACCCTTACGTGCTCAAGTAATGCCAATTGAATGTATACGGAACACTGCCAATCATCTACTGGGGTGCAGTATTGCATTAATTGGATAACTTTACATCCTCTACTTGTAGAAAGCAGCCCGTCTGTGCCTAGCAAGTATATACGAGCTCTAATACCACGGCACTATTGAAGAGACGATGATATCCACAGTAAATGCAAGGAAATCCAAATGAAGTTGAGATGGGAGAACATATCAACTAAAGATGGAAAGCTACAAGTTGAAGAAGGGTGGAAACGTAGATTGTGGTATGATACTATGATATTCCAACAGAGATGATGCGTGTCATATAGGTATATAAAGTCCCAAATCGAAGCAAACGGAACGTCGTGGGCCTAAATACTCAAGCGGTCGCAGCCTCTGGTGTCGTATCCAGCGAGTGCGTTGTCGAGTTCGAGTTCGACTCCTTCGTCTCCAGGACCTCCTCAGCTGCGGCCTTTTTCGTCATAGGCGGGATGGTATCCTCCATGAAGAAGAGAAGAGACAGCGAAAGCACAACCACAACCGCGAACAGGCACCAGAACCCATCCGCACGGCCAACCCAGCCGTTGGGGTCTCCACGCTCTACCCCGATACTCGTCTGAATGGACGTAATGATCGCGATGCCCGCCGCACATCCGAGCTGCAGGGCACAGTTGAAGATGGCAGCGACGACACCGGCAGCTTCAGGGGGTGTGGCTACGAAAATGGCGACGTTTGAAGTGACAAATGTCATGGTGACGCCGCTGGAGCCGATGATGAAGGCGGGGAAGATGAAGGACCAGTAACGCTCACGCGAGCTAGCGAAGGGGAGGAGGATGCTGCCAATGACGGCGAGGGCTTCGCCAATGACGAGCACCCACTTGATGCGCATCTTCTGCTGCATGATCGTTACGATGATATTGGCGGGGATGGCGATTAGTCCCAGAGGAAGGCTGGGAAACGTCGTGGTAGGTTAGCTGGTTCGGAATATATCAAATAAATGTCTCTTACAAGTGCACTGCCGTGATGATTGGAGTGAAACCGTAGACTTCCTGCCAGATCCAACTAAGCAGGGACTGCACCGAACCCCACCTAAGGAAAAACGTGAGACCCCTATCGAACTATGTGTAGGGTTAAGCTACTTACCACATGTAAGGAAGGAGCGCGGTGGCGACGAGGATGCCGAAGTTCGAGTAGTACCACGTCTTTGGCGGGCTAAAGAACGAGTAGAGAGTGTAAGCTTGGAGATATCGCAAAGACAGCGATTCCACTTACACAGCGGCCATCTCCTCCGTGAGACGGGCTTCATAAAAGAAGAAAGCAACGAAAAGAACGACAGAGATGACAAGCGTGGCGATAACTCGGGCAGTGCCCCAGCCAACACTCGCACCAGATGTGACGGCAAAGATGAAAAGAATGAGGGAGGCTGGTAAAAGCAAAACGAGTCAGATCGTGAGGTGAATTATAAAACACCAAATTGCCTACAAGTTAAGATTCCAACGCCAAGAAGGTCCAGTCGCGCGAAGCGGTTTACCTTCTCCAAGTGTGGACGGGGAATGGCAGGGCAGAGGAAGAACACCAAAACCGACTCGCCTACACCAACAATAGCGATGAAGTAGAACACCCATGGCCACGATGCGAAGGAGACGAAGAGTGCGCCGATGACGAGACCAAACACTGCAAACCGCGAAATATCAATTTAAAAAAAATATAAGTGAAGCTAGTAGAATAAAGCACTGACCATTTCCGAGAGCACCAGCGGTACCGAAGATACCAATGGCGTTTGATCTGCTCTCTGGGTTGGGGAACATGTGGACGATCATATGCATAGCAGAGGGAACGGTCAGGGCGGCGCCTAGAAAATGGAAGTCAAGTCAGATTCTGGATGAGGATAGGGAGAAGGAGGAAGTGACACGCACCGACACCCATGAGAGCACGGAGCACGAATAGCGGAACTTCAGATCGAACGAAGCCACTACCTAGCGAGAGAAGGCCGAGAGACATGCCACCGATTATGAATACCCATTCTGTGCATTGTTAGATGGCTTACTCTGGAATTTTTTTTGCATAAACACTCACTTGGATTATACAAATCACTAAGACGTCCACTCTACATGACATGAAAAGTGAGTCGAAGAGACGGAATGAATGATTCAGGACGTACAATGAGCATGAGCGCGGAGAATGTCAATTGGTAGCCACTTTGCAGCCACACCGAGTCGCTGTTTGAGATACCGAGTTGGGCGCATATGGGGGGAATAGCAGAGAAGAGAGCAGAGTTGGAGAAGGTGTCCAAGAATTCCGCAAAGCAGATGACGACGAGGAGGGCGATTTTGCGAGCTTTACCGATGGTGGCCAAGACATCGTCCGCCTTGACGAGCTCGGCGATGTCAATTTTCTCTGATGGGGACATTGTGGGCCTTTAGCTCCAGCAGAAGGGCGCCCGAAGTCTTTTATTACCGTGGAAGCACCAAGAAGCGAGGTGGGTGAGGGTGGGTGGCAGGTCGTGACCTGGTGCGGGCGGATTACTCACTCCCGTGTGCTAGGCGTGACTTGGATTGACTGATATAACACACTATGTACACTACCGGTGACAACGGGTGAGTCGTGATGATATCAAGAAGTGCAAGAAATGCAGACCCACGGCGAACAAATTGATGGTATGTATATAAAGTGAATCGACTTTCGATCTTCCATGGATGGATTCTGTGAGCTTTGGCGCCGAGAATTGTATTTTTGTCGCCGGATGGCCAGCAAAGCATTTCTTCCACGTTTGCTGATTTCATCTATCAAACAGCATGCCGTTCCCACACGCCACGATGGTATACTAACAGCCTACGATATCAACAATATCCGTAGGATGCTGCTTTATACATCAATCTGTGACGGGTTTCGCGAGTGTTTTGGACGTACCCGATATGTAAACCTCGTAAGATTTCGAAATCTGCAGATCTGGTGTATGTAAAAATAAGTTCTCAGCCGTGGGCCGAGGGAATATGGTTCCGCATGTAGACCCGACGCTTGCTGAAGCGATAATACAAGGATGATAGGCGTTATACGGCATGGATTCAACCCGTTCCAGGCTGTAGCGTGTAGCGCAGAATCCAGATCTTGCATGTGAAGTGTATGTTGTACATATCGCGAAACAGTTAATTAGCTTGTTCTGGAAGTCCACTTACAACGAAGATACAGTTGCCACTAAAAAAGTCGCATTCTCTTAATTGAATACTGCGCAGTTCGAGTTCTTGCGGCAATTCATTCCATTTTCAAAAATGGAGTAGATGAAAGCAGAGCGCATTCAGCATAAATATGCTGAATCATGTCCTAATTTGAGAAGGTTAGATCACCGCAGTTCGAATATGAAGTGAAAGAAGCATACATTGTGAAGGCGGAGTGGACTTGTTGACTCACTGATCTAGCTGATCGGCGCAAGTATACCAAGACAACCAGATAATTTGAACTTGAGAAGACAATGAGGAAGTGCGGCAGTACGTGTGGATCCAAGAAAGGGGCTTCATTGCCCACTGCCTCCAAATGATACGTACATGGAAGGCGGCTAGTAAGGGCTTCGAAGTGCAAGGTGTCCAAAGCTGTCAATGTTGGTTCGAGGATTGGTCAGCGGCAGGATTGCAAATCATGCATGTGAATTGTCACGTGATTGATTTAAAATCATTCTCTGGTGCACGGGATGCTCCAAGGGATTTGAAATCCTTGTGTTTCTCAACTGTTGAACAGTCGATCACAGACTCGCAGCTCGGCCTGCAATTGTTCATCGAGTCGAATGTTACTACATACTTACTGTTTTAGGGGTGCGCAAAGGTAGATATATATTTGTCCGCATCGTCGGAGATCATCTTGAGGTCGTTGTGAATGCGTGGTGAGCCTGTAATAAGGCTTGCGAGTTCTGCGTAATCATCTATTTAGAGGTGTTTCTCAAAATTGAAAGCGTTCATTCTACTTCTGATATTTATGTAGAACTACGTTTTGATCCTTTCAAAATCTCTAACGGAACCTGTACCACCAACACTTTGAAGCATGCGGAGATATCAACTGTCACCCATATCTCACCTCGCTGGCGTACAATATGAGCATGTACGAAGGCTTTGTTGAGATCACCTGATGTGCGTATTTATACCATCCAACGAGAGAATTGAACCCTATAATGGTGCATTCTTCGATTTTCCAGGTGGTCGCAATTCTCAATGTCCATGTGCAGAGATCAACGTTCTGACTTTTCGATGTGCTTACGGTGGAGCCATGGACTATGAACTCGGACGAATGGCACCTGCTCATGTCCCGTCTTTCGTTTCGTTTATCAACGGTTACCATCATAAGTTTTGTTCTCATAAAATCCCCGATTTGTCAGCTCTAGAAGATAGAACGATGCTTGCATTATTCCGCCATGTACAGGATCAATTCTCACGAAGATGAGTATAACCAATCATTCTGCATATGCGCAATACTGGCTTCCGAATCGTTGGCTCGAGAAGATGAACCGATGGTCACATTACATGAAGGCACTCAAAAAACGCTCAAGAACCATGGTGGTGGTGGCACGGAATAACCGGTGCTTTGTTGACTACAGCAAGTGTATACAAATGGTGACAGTATTCGAAACGGTGAGATATCGTATAAATAACAAATTCCCATGTTGATATCGGGAAAGTAAGAAGGGATCGACATCCAGTAGTTTATACGAGGTGCTTTGAACAAAAGGGAAACAGTCACAACTAGTGCTCGGTGGATTATGGTGCGAGCTGAATGGTTCAATTTTCGAAGGATTTTGGAGAACCCTTCTCAAACAAGTGACCTATGCACGAGTTCCAGAAAGAGGAAAACAAAGTATTCAATAAGCACTGACTGCTTGAGTCTGGAAGAAGTTCAAATGCTAACTAGTCGAAGAGTTATCGATGAGGACTAACGAGGAGGTGTTGATTGCCGTCCGAGACTTCACACTTAAGTTTTCAGCTGATGTAAATCACCGCGCTTATTAGCGGCTGGTCAGTACTTATAAGTTACATACACCTTAACTGCAGGGTCGAAGAAATAGCCTTTCGTTGATGTCATATTTACAAAGTAGCCAGCGGGGTAAGATCACAATGCACAGCGATCACTCATGACGCATGATTGCTCAATGATCGCTCTGGGTCGCTGGTACACATCAACGGGCGTCAAATTCAGGTTCAATCCCGGCGGTAAGGGTGCAGCAATCAGCGCACTTATGACTATGAAATTAAATATTATTACATAGTTGCACTGCATACGTCAAGATAGAGGGCCAAGGAGATGTATGAACCTGGATCTTGAAGAGAAGCCCTTGTATGCCGATTCCTTATTTGGTTCATTTTTTCTTCAACAATTTATTGTATAAAAGTTAACGTAGTTTGTTTGAAACATTAATAATGTTCACTTTTGGCTAGTAGGGTTATAGTTAAATTGTTCCTTTCTATCCACATTCATTTAAAATAGTAATAAAAGTAATGAGTAACTCTACTCCCAGAAAATGTTTACATATAATTAGCATCAAGTGATCATTTGGAATCTTTGTATCATATGAAGATACCGATATAGAGATTAAACCATGCCCCGGATGAACGCAGGTCCTCCTTTCTTCATCTATTTATCCCATGAGGATTTTCCCTTTATTATATTATTCAGAATCAAGATCTCACCGTTACATCTGAGTCATAAAATGACTCATTATTCACTCTCACTTGGACGCCATTTGTCATTCCCGGTGTTCTGCTAGTGAGTTGCATAGAACGTAGGTCGTGGTCGGTCGATGTTACAACGTTGGCACCCTTCCTCGAAATGTGTTGACGGGTATTGAGCCTAAAAACATTGAATGAACCGCGATCAGAAGTGTTATACAACCCAGCTTATTTTGGAAGTTACTCACGTTGCTAAAGCACTGTTCATATACACTGATGATCGATTGGTACGTGGGTCTTCACATGATAATGAATATTCTCACATTTACTGCTCACAATGAGTCCCAAGAAGAAGTAAAATGTTCCTGGTAGTGCTATGAACTGTATTAGTTAGTAAAATAAGTATGACTATGTGATTTTTCGTTAAATAAATTAGGACATACTAGGATCATGTTCAGCGCTGCAGCAAATGCAGTAAGCATGCCGCGATTGACTGCGTTGATCATTAGAGTATTCAACATGCTATTTGTGCTATAGGAAAGAATAAATATGAATGAAGGGCTAGGATGTTTTCGATAATGACTAACGATTTGATATTCGTCTTATGGTGATCTAACGTTCGGACAAGAGATACTGTAATGGCAATATCACAGGCCAGTGTTGCAGCACTTTGAAGGGTTGTGATTGGCTATAAATAAAAATTAGCTGAATGAACGGGGCATCTGTGGAAGTGAGGCGCTCCACCTTTGTGCTGTCTAATTTTAAAAACGATGCCAATTCACTCCTGAAATATGATATCAGCATGCAATATAGAGGGTATTTAAATAATACGGACGTTCTGACTGTTTGAGCTGTGTAAATATACACATTAATTAGTACTTATATCAGAGAGTTTGCGCAAAAGACAGGATGTATGTTTTTTCGCGTTGCGCAGTTTGGCGAGGCCGAACGTCATATATCTCCGCAAAGCAAAGTGATGTGGTGTTTTCCCGCGCCGAATCTGTGCAAAGACCCACATTTCTGCGCAACGCAAAAAGAAACATGACATATATGTCTCGTATGCAAACTCTCTATTGTTTCGGTGTGTCGTAAGGGTCAATGCCTCACCAATTCCTGCTCCTAAAGAATCGTTATAGACGTCGTTAGTTTCGGTAGATTAACCTGCGTATTAGATTTATGTTCTTACCGATTTGCGTCAAAGCTAAGGCTAACTAAATGTGTAGTGCGAAATCAATGAACAATTCAAAATAAACCCATAAAAAGAACACCTACAATAATTAGTGGAGGAATTTTATTCTTCCTATCGACTATTTTTGGAAAGGTTCTCGCGGTTATAAAACAAGTAAGTGCATGTGGCAATTTACTACTTACTGACGTAGATGCAATAGGCAAAGTATCTGAAATTAAATTAGCACGGACTTCCTGATGCAAATAGGAACAGCTAACAGCTGTACGGTTAATGCCGATATATACTAGATAAAGGTCAATGCCTAATCGTTGTTTAAAAGAACTGGATCCTTACTCCTGCCAATAATTGTGCCTATAATATAGTATAAGATAATGTCTGAACCGGAGCGTGTTGAATACTTACTGAGTCCATCCTATGTGAAAAGGGAGACATGAGTAACAATGTCGATTAGATGAAGGTAACTGACTTACCAATTAATAACAAGGAGCTCCGGCAAATTCCCGAAGTTATCGATCAGGCAATAATACGCGGAAGCAAAAAACCATGTCACTTGTAGAGTTTCAGTCACCCTAAAAGAAATTATGAATACTTTATGGTTTTATTTAATGAGACTGTAAATACAAACAGGAGGAGTAAAATCTTCGATCAAAAAACCCCAAGTTATCGATAAAGCGCGGAAAATATAGATTTACGGGGACGCACCATAGCTTTGATTCCCCAGTGGTCCTTAGGATACCAATGGAAGTACAGCCATGCCTGTAGAAGGCCACAACCATAAAGTCTACGACAAGGCAAATCATCTATCAGACACTACCGGGATAGGAACTCGATAAGCAACCTTACATTGTCTCAAGAAATAGTGAGACAAGCCATACTCCGTAAGTCGAAGTAAGAGGACTCGCCATTGTGGAGGCGGGCGAAAGACAGGGTAAATCGTGTTTCAAATATCTCTCCCTTAATACAAAACTGGTATCTCCACAAAGGTTCCAGGAAAAATAGACGCCAGCATCGTCTCGATTTTATGGTAACATCAATGATGGCCGGTGAAGAAGGGACATACATGAAACCCTTGAAAGTAGCAAGGCTATGTCGATCCTCCGGGATTGCCTGGAGAATATGGAGATAGTTTCGCCCAATTACGGTCTTAAGGAGGAAAAATGCATTTTCAGGCTACTTCGCACTTGATTCAGTGGCAAAGGATAGTTATCCCCGTGGAATTATATTCCAATATAAATGCTACCATCATAGATTAGCAGTTGCACGTCCAGGCGAGAGTCTAGCGAACATCACCTGGTACCTACCAAGTATGCTAATACACAAAAATATTACTGTGGACATAGTTATAGTCATTACCTAGTACATAAATAGTTAGTGGAAAGTAAACACGCTAATGATTCCCTGTTCCTGGTAGTTCTTATTGCATTTACGACGCTGCTGACAACTATTGATGTACTAGGATGTTCATGTTTTCAGCTTTCAGATTGGAGACATTCTTCTCTACGTACCATTGGAATTATAGCTGTTAAACTCGACGTTTTCAAATCTAATATACGTTGGGTTCCAGTGCATTTCCTAGAAGCATATTAGTTACGTTAACACAATAGAAGGTGTGCTAGATCTCATGCCCAGCGAATGCACGCATGTAAAGAGAGTAAATGACAGGAAACTGTCATAGCGATCTGATCTGATAGGAGAAGATGATGCTAAAAAGACCTAAATCAAAGTAGCCAACGCAACTTTCCAGATCATTTATGTGAGAAGGAGCTGGAGGATTACCATAGGGCCAATAATAGAAAAGGTTCTGCCTCTTGATTATGGTAGCCACCCGAATAAACTTAAAATGGAAGCAATTGCAGGTAGTTTTTCATGAGATTGATCGGAGGTGGTACATATTTTTCTGAGTTATAACTGGACCGACTTATTCAGGTACTTGCTTCGTCGATAGGCATATACAAATTATAAACTTGGGAAAGCTTCCATCGCAACACAATGCGCTGAATCCAGAGCTTTCTTTACCAACCAATCAGTTCATGGCCCACATGTCAGATTCACCATCATAGCTCCCACTCACGGCCGGCCTCCGGAATGTGCAGCATCATTTGTGCTGGCGCTGATAAATACTCAAGATATTCGTCGGCGGGTACTTATAGCGGAATTTAGCTGCTGCTAGCCTGTTACCCCTTTCTAGGCAGCCGCTCAGAAAAGCCAACATCAAGACAGATGTTCCCAGGCCACAATACTTAGATAGACGTAGCACATGGCGTTCATGACAGATCGCAATTTAGGAGGCCTGATCAACTTGATCTTGAGTAGTGCCTTGGGCCCACAGCGGACTTCCAAGTGGAGGAATTAGCAAGACAAGAGAGCGATCACGTGCAGGTAGTAGAACACATTACTGATCCTATGCACCTCAAACTTCTTGAATCAAGAAATCAAGAACGATAGAACTTCTGCAACATCTAACGGATCGATAGAACATATCACCCTAAATGGAATCATAATATGGCAAGACTAATTCAGTCATTTATATCGTGGCATTATATATAATATGCTCATCTGCCTCTTCATCTCTTCCAAACCACCATGGCTGTCATCAAAGTCAACGACTACGAGTATTCTTATCTCGATAGCGGTGTTCCTACCCGCGCCAACTACAGGACAATTGTTCTCATTCATGGACACACCTTCCACAGCGGTTCGTTAGCTTGTGTCATTCACCGTGCATACCATGCTAAAATGCTGTTTCAAAGGACTATTCCGACGTCTCCTTCCTCTTGCCGCTGCTAATGATTTCCGAATGATACTCTTCAATCGCCGCCAATATCCTGGTAGCACGCCCTACAATGCCGAGGAGTTAAAGATCTTCGCCGAAGGCTCAGAGGCCGAACGCGCTAAATTGATGCAGCAGCAAGGCTACGATATTGGGCTATTTGTCAATGGATTGATCAAGGAGCTCTCTCTTCCCGAAGAGGGTGGAATTTCGCTCCTGGCGTGGTCGTTGGGCAATGTCTATTTATTCGCTCTGTTAGCCGCTGTAAATTTGCTTCCTGATGACGCCAAGAAGCAATTGACGAAGTCCGTCAAAGAAGTCATCTTCTGGGGTATGTCTTTGCCCTCAGTTGTCCATGGCAATATTAGTACTCTAACATTGCTTCCGTCACGACATAGACCCACCTTCACATGCTCTCGGAATCAAGAGCCCTCCTGGAAGCTACGTTCCATTGTGGGACGATGAACTACCTCCCGAGGCACGCCCTCAGGCTTTCGGAGTCTGGGTGAGTTATTTTTTTAGATTCCTTCTTTCTCATGACTTATGCGTGGAATACATAGTTGGCAAGCTACTACAAGCATGGCGATCTTTCTACTCGCGACTTCAAAGTGCTCGAGCACCGCAATGCAGACAAATCGAAAGGCCTCACTTTCGATAACATGACCCACGACGAGCTCTTCTCCACTGCTGACTTCACTGCCGGCGATAAATGCGATACCATCACTGTCGCTCCCGAATTTGCACCGATCCTCAGAGATCAGGTTCACAAGTCTCTCTTCGATCCTGCCGTCGTTGAGGCATGGAAAGGTGCAAAGTTCACGCACATGTATGGCGACAATAATGCGTGGAATGTGTTATTCGCGGCTTGGAACATGGAGGAGTGGGCGAAGACTTCCAAGGTTCCCATTGATTTCAAGATAATGAATGGAGCTAACCACTTCGTGAGCTTCTAACAACCTGGCGAATAGAACTGAACACTAATAAATATGTATCGTAGCTCATGTGGGATGATGCGGACGCGGCATTCAACACCATCAAGGGTTCCATTAAACTGTAGGAATACTCTTTCATGGACTGAATAGTTTTAATATATGTACATCAGTAAACATGCAATTGCACACCCGCCGAAACCAGCCAAAACCCGGAAACTGAGCTTTTTTTGGCCCTTTTCCCGAAAATCTGTTGGCAGGGTTTGATATCGGTTAGACCCCTTGCTTACTATTTGTAGTATTTTCCTTCGAACCTCCCTCTCCAGGGTTCCGAGTACCTGGTCGTAACCTTGGCAATCCACAGCAACCTGGAAATATGGCAACTAATTTGTAGTTTTCCTGCTATTGTATATCGTTTGTGTCCCATAGATCGGGTTCAGCTTTTCCGATTTGTAAATTGGTACTAGGAATTCATTTCGTCACAGTACGATGTTATGCGTCAATGGAATATGAATGTTACCGAAAGAATGCGCATATGGAAAATTGGCTCATTATATAAGCTTGTCATATATTCTTTCAAGATTATTTTACTCATATCTGCTTTTAGCCAATCAACTTTCAGAATAGACAATCCTTGGATAATCCAGGATATCGGATGATCGAGGTCATGTTTCCGGCCCGGACATAACGCTAAGCGGGCCGCCAGGGTTGACAACACTAAGCTTGCAATAGATACACTTCTCGTACAAGCATTCTGGCATGTGGTGCAATAACTGCTAGGAAAAAGCTAGAAGATAAAAAATATGGACAATGGACTCAAATTTTATTTTAAAATGGTATTCTCGATTGAACGAAGAAGAATTGGATTGATATGCTTAGTCTCCAAAAATTTGGCACCGAAATGCTCATATAGCGACAAAATCCAGGATGGACATACTCCCGAGGTCCCACACCTTGTCAAGCTTGAATCCAGCTAACCGCCTGAAATTCTACGTCAGATATGGTATAGGAGATCGCATCATTTAAACTTACGCCATATCAGAAATCTCTTTAGATGTTCGCTCTTTAGAATTGAACATGAAGAGCATAGTTATATCTTGGTGATAAAGTTGAATATTACCTGCCCCATAGTTTGGCAGCATGGGTTCCGGAGCCTGTTCATACATCAGACACGACTCAAGGTCTCAAATTCAAATACATGACTCACTGTTTCCAAGCCATCATCACTCGATTCTGGATGCATATGTCGCATTACGTATTCATCTGAAGCGCGTTTCAATGAGTAGGTAATTCAGCAGAAGCATTCAAAGAACTCACGGACGAGTACCCTGCTTTCTGGTTTAACAGCTGCGCGAACAGTTTTGAGTATCTGTAATGCTTTATCATCTGGCCCTAACACTGACTTCAGTTGATGTGGTACATAATTCTAAAAGATCTTACAGTTGTGAATGATATTCCTCAGCTAAATAAAGTACCAATCAGGGATCACAGAATCATTGATTTGCAGAACCACGTACATAGTAAACGTCGCAGCCTTTCACGGGAAGTTCCTCGAAGAAATTGCCTCCAATATATGTTACACGTGATGCGAAAGCATCACCCCAATCCTAGATGCAGGTATTTGAACATGTATACGCGCTGATTCAGCAGAGTTACGTACCTTTTTAGCGAGAGCCACAGTATCCGGGAGATCGAACAAAGTTGCATGAATAGTGGGAACTTGCTTTAAAAGGAGACGAGTAAAACCTCCAACACCAGATCCGACATCGCACATCGTTTTCGCTTTATCCCATGGATAGGCTATTGTTTCATCTATTAAGGAACTGACACAACGAATAGATAAAACGCCTGACCGTGAAGAGCGGAAAGAGATCCTATGACCTTGTTCATACTAATCATGGATCTGCCCATTACCTACAAACATTTTCATTAGTGTAATGCAGCAGATACTACAGCAAGGGTCGTCCATACAGCTCTTCGGTCCTCCTGTAAACAGTTTAATGTCAATTCAATACAGTATGCAGCAAATGAAAATTCCACCTTCATTGTCAACCATCCATAGAACGACACTTTATGTCCCTGATCCCTGACAGTACGCATATAAACCGATTGAACAGGGTCCCAGGATTGACAATATTCAGGATCATTCAAGTAATCTTCAAAGCCAACAGCGGCTCCCTGACCCTCCAAAGTAATCAAGTCAATGAATGACGAGGTGGGATTACTCGATAGCAGAGGGAGAGATAGGCGATTGTTGGCAAAAACATCCTGTGCAACTACCATTTATCTTAGATTTTTTTCCACCACAGTAAGAGCATTGCGTACGTACCTTCGCGGAAACAATGCCTAGTGGCAAGGAGACGCATAATCGTCCCTAACTTGGCTGGCGGGATGTTGACTTTGGTTGCTAAATCACGAATATGAAGACCTTCCGGGCTTTTAGCGATTTCGTCCGCAAAATGCTTTGTTGCGGCAATTCTTAGTGCTACCCACGAATACTCTTGCGCGCGCTGAAAGAAATTGTTATTCAGGTATAACTATGCAAGAATCGAACGCACGTTGGTGATAGTGATTTCCGGAGGGGCCAGAACAGCGCACAGTTGTTCACATGAACCTTCAAGCTGGCGTATAATCTTCGTGAAGCTGACCACATTTTGCTCCGAGTCCAGTGGATGATCCTGGAGAGAGTCTAAAGAGGGGGTCTCTTGACCGTATTTCTCATATTCGTCAAGGGCTTTGTGAGCTGCCTGTGTAATCAAGGCAAGAAGGGCGTCGACTTGGGCTCTGGTAGACATCAGTGTAATAATGTGACGCAGTTCCCAGCTGAAGTAGACTCGCGTATCTTAAGAATGATTCGGGGTTTGCGTACACACGGAAGCTTGTTCCAATTCTGGCTGAAATAATGGGCCAAATATGTAGCATATTTATAGTCCTGGATCACGCTCAATGAGTTACGAAATAAGAAACTTAGGGGTCCGCAAAAGTTGCGACGCGGACGCCGACATAAGTGGGTCACGATATAAGCACAAGCGCCAAGGAATGCAAGAACTTCCTGTGATCGTGAGAGATCTGATTCGGATGGATGATAGGGGTGATTGGCACCCTACGATTGCTTCGATGATTTCCGCGGATGTACTTTAATCACAACTCTGGTTACTCTGTGCAGCGGCCAAGGCACTTACATCGCAATCTGCATATAGCAAACTTCAAGTGACATTCGCTACTCTAGATACTTAAATATGTTAATGATCTCGCATGAACGTATTTTCGATGATTGGTTGAAAGTATGCTTACCTTCCATCGCATCTGCACTTCAGGTCTCTGGACTTATCTATATCGCAGAAGCCAATGCAAGACCCAAGGTAAATGAGAAGTTAGAAAAGTTCCTGGGTCCTGATAGGGTAGCCAACTTAAAATATTGAATCCGAATAAGTTGCGTATGTCTTTTATTTCTGACACGAATGGGCAAATATTGTAGCAGGTACCGTGTAAACCATGAATCAGTGACAGCAAAACGGAAAAGATACGTAAAAGGCCGAAAATCAGTGCTTCGGTAAGTAACTGAGTGAGATGGCAACGCCAGCGAAAAAGAGAAAGTTTAATCAAGGAATTGAATTCCGCCGAAGTTGACAAAAGAGCGATTGCAATAATAGCAAAAGACGACGAGCTGAGAAAGAAAGCAAGCCATGATATTGAACCCTGTAATATAGGATGGGTGTCAGGACGTCGCATGAAGATTTCTCCCTCCACCCTGATTCTGAAGCAGAAGCAAGTTATCATATTTGCGCCATCAGCGGCACGTTGCCTGCAATCAAGTATCAGCTTACTATGTAGCTGCTGTTATGTTTAGATAGAAAGGTGATTACTACGGCAGGGCCGCTATTCCATCATGACGAGATGAAGATGTTACCATCCTTGTGGCTGATACTAACCTCAATCAAGGAACGAAAAGAACACCACAATAAGCCGCGAGCCATGGCGCTACAGAATGAGGAGTACAATGCAATGATGAAAGGAAAGCTGTAATGGATATCGATGTCCATATGAACAAGCAAAAATTCGGTCACGCAACTTCCAGACATCAGTACGAACATTAAGAAGAGGGGATCAAAAACACAATGAAGGAACAAAAAGACCGGATACCCGGGTCCAGAACGGAAAAAAGCACTACAATCCAAAAACCAGATCCCACGCAAAAGAAAACTTACCGAGAGCAGGATTCATCAGACCGTGCAAGATTGGAAAAATCAGTCCGTGTGCTTACAAGTGACGATACAAAGGATAAAACAGAGAAATATAGGTATAGAGGCCGGGGATAGCAAAGAAAAAAAGTATAATCACAACACCTCGACAACAACCACGAAGGAGAAAAATATAGGTGACATACAATGCTCTCGACGACACCTTGATATGAGCGCGCTTGAAGGCTCCTTTCCTTGTCCTCTGAAGGCTCCTTTGCTTCTCCTCTCCGACAGCCAGTCATGCAATGGAGAATTGATCAAGAGAGGTGACCTATCCACATGCTCGTGCGGTGCAAGACGCATAGCGAGATAGACAAGACGGTATGAAGATGACTAGTAGTGGGATGGTGTGGTTGTCGTCGAGTAAGTGGTGGACGGAACGTTTCGAGGAGGCCTGTATTTTGTCATACGTCATTCTGTCACAATGAACATTTTCCCAGGGACTGTGCGCGTGCCTCAGGGCGCGCCATGCGGAGGCTAAGATTCAGAACGCACGTAGATGCCGCTGTATTTGGGCGTTTTCAAAAATACACCGTTGACATCCACCTCAAGAAACTGCTCATACGTATTGGCATTCAAAGCTAGATCCATATTACAGAAATTCTTAGTGATTTGCATTTAATAAATATTCTACATGCATTATCGTTCTCGGACTGACGTCTTATTCCTTCAGACTATATCTCTCTCCAAAGACGTTCTCTTCAATTGCTTTGATTTCTGAGGGTATAAACTAGGTTATGAAAGTGATTGATGAGGTTTTTGTGGGGACTTACGAAGTGCAAGATGTTTCGAATGGAATCGACATAACAAGAGACCGCCTGTTTTATGTGAGATTCAGCTTGAAAGAAGCGCATTGAAAATAACACTGACCAGCAATATACCAGAGGTTCTTGACCCCGAGACCTCGCCAGAAGCCATTTATTTCTCCTTCAGAATTAAGGCCTGAGATTGATGTGCAGTTCTTCGCAACTTCATCACCGCATATCATACGAATGTTCTCCTTCATATTTGAATATCTATGAGGAAAGTCAATTAATAACGCTTGCGCGATGTTAGGGGTTGAAAGCTTCACCCAGTAGCACATACAACAAGGTCCGGATTCATTGTGCTACCGTTTTCAAATACGACACAATCGCTGGTGAACTCTTTGATAAGACTGTCACTCTTAATCTTAATTTTCTTGTCGACAACCATCTGCGAGGTCCCAGTCTCTGCTAAGGCTCAGCTAATGCAACATGACACTCATTATTAAGGCTCACCGAAGACATGGCCGCCTCCGTATTGCTTCAGATGCAATAAGAATCCGGTATCCTTGACTCCCGCATTTATTTTGAAGCCAACGCTTTGAAGCCCGTTGAGCAATTCCCTAAATAAAACTATTAACTGAAGAATGCTTTCATCAAGGACAAAGAATGATTACTCGTCATCCTTCATGGCAGCTCTTGTTCCACGCTGAGATATACCATTTTGTTTAAGCAGTTGCGGAATCGATTCAGCCATCCTGTCAGCAATATCAGTAGGTAATCCTTCTCGGTATAAAGCTGCGATGACGCCGTCTTAAGTAAAGAGAATAAATGAAGGGAAAATATTACTGACCTCCTCCCATGTATTTCCATCCTTTATGCAAATTCATTACAAAGTTGGGACGTCTTTGGAAAATGGTTACGTCTAGTCTTACATATAATTAGAGCATGATTAATTAAATGTCGAACGGCTTGCACCTTCTTGGTTCTTCGCAAAGTCATAGGCAACATCATGCGCTTCAAAAAGCGTGTTTATCAGATACAAGCGGGAAGTATATGAAGAGGAAATTTGCCTGAGTTTCCACTACCAATTATGAGAACTTTCTTCCCAGCGTAATCTTGTGCTTTTTTGAAATCGGCTGCATGAATTATCTCGCCTTTAAACGTGTTCTAAAGTTGATTATCGTTACTTCTGTTCACAGATATAATCCCTAGGAGAAATTATATACCATCCCAGGGTATGTTGGCATTCTCGGCACACCAATTCCTGTTGCAAAAACTATGGAGAGAGCGCGTCAGATTGAGTTAAAAATATCGTGAGAATTTAGATCGAACCCAGATGATTTGTTGACATTACACGGGTGCTCTTATCTCCACACTTGATAGTAACTTGCCACTTTCCGGTCGATGGATCCTGGGACGCAGCTGTTACAGTGGAGCTCGTCCACACATTCAGGTCCAGGATTCCGGCGTAGTACTCGAGCCAATCAGCCATCTGCAGCGTAACTCTGAGACAGAACGGAGTCGTGATTTATTCTAAAGCACGCACCTTTACAGAAGGAGTATACAATGGCCATGTCGGCGGGAAAGGAACGTATGGCATGTGATCGCAGTCTATATCAGAGTCATCCGTTAGCTGCGTGCATAGAGTATAGATGACTGGAATGCTTACGGATAGGAAAATGTAAAGAGAGGGAGTTGTAACGATCTCTCCAAACATCTCCAACTCTGGGCTTCGCCTCAACGACCAAAGTGGGTACATTCAAATACTTTAGCCTAGCAGCGATAGATAAACCGCTGGAGTTTCCCCCGATAACTATCACTGCCGGGTCAGAATCATTGAAGGATGCTTCTCGCTGGCGACCTGCGAGCCACTCTCCACGATCAGGCACAGACGTACGCCTCGGGCCAAGGTTCTCAGGATATTGCCGGAGATCTTCCAAGTTCGTGAACATTGTGAATGCCTTCCATTCACCGCTAGGGTTAGGAACAAGCCGCACGACGCCGAATCCAGTTCCTATGTCAGTGGTAAAATCGAATGTCGCCACGATCCACACGACGTCAGGGAACATTGGCTGGAACTGTACATTGGGGCGAAGATGAATGTCTTGCACGGGAACGGTGAACAGACGTTCCGTGATAAACGTGTGGATTTTCTCGATGCCGTCGAAAGTGCGGAAATCCCAAGTCAGAGCTAGGATGTCCCGCCACATGGAGTCATTCTGAAATAGGCCTGAGAGCGACGGCGCATCTTTGGCAGAGAGCGCATGGCTGAAGCTATCTATCCACTTGGCTGCGATCGACGCTGCATCCACACCTTCGGGCGCCTTTGATAACCTGAGCTTCTCGAGTGTGGGAAGCCGACATGACCATGTTTGTTCCTCCATGATGTTGAAACTTGAGACGAAGGGGAGAGCACGAGATGCCCATCGCTCTTTATACCTACTGATCAGAAAAACCGGCAAATCATGATGACGGTGATTGAATCATTGAATTACGTATCGTAATCGAATAGCCTGGCAGGCTCGAGCAGAAGCATCGGTTCAGCAGCATCTCATCATCTTGATCATATGCATGATCAAGCCTTATGATTATCGTCTGGCCTCATGCATGTAGCCAAGAGAGGCGTAACAGAGTCCGGTCCAGGGGTACCTGGAACCCAGCGCTTCCACTAGAGTAGGAATTGGTTACTCTGCTCCAAACCTCGGCCATGTCAACATGTTTATTTAAAGAGTTGAACTCTTCCGAGATTACTTTGTCGAGGACCCACTCATCAGCTGCGAAGACGTAAGATGGTTCCAATCTATTAATGGAGGCTGTTGTCGTTCTTTCAGTTTTAATACTCAGTTAACTGGAAATACACTGTCAGTCATCGCCTCCATAATTTACTGTATCATCCACTCACCACTGACAACTGGTATATTAGTACGACAACGATGTCGGGGATTGGTGATCTAAGTGATCAGCAGCTTATCATGATCGCGGGAGAGTGAGTCTATACGAGTTTAGTGCTAATGGGATGAGAATAGATAGTGGGATGGCGTTCTTGATAGTGGGATGAACCTAGGAATAGTGGGATAGACGTGAGAATAGTGTGGTTGACTGAAGATGGCCAATATACAGGTGGGATCGGCAATGCGGCATGTATATAAATTTACAATCCCACCGCAAGGATCCAGAGTACCCACTCCGAGAATGGATTCCCATGGTATGGGAGGTGCCCAAAAACTGTTGTGAACCATCCTAGGTCCAAAAAACTATCGGAATGTGTTCATTGAGTAAGTTTCATATAAGAAAAGTAGTACAAAAGTTTTTATTTAAATGTATGGGCTGTCTACGCACTTCGAGCAAAAGATCATAAGTGAACTCATCGTGCAACTAGTACCCGGCAAACTCCGACACGCCCTGAGCTGCAAACTTCGAGCGAAGATTGCGCAGGCATAAGTCAACTATTTATTAAGCATATATATGCGATTTACGAGCACAAACTATACTTTTCCAACGTGCCTATGAGCGTGGCAATTGGCAATGACCTCTTCATGCCATTTTGCCTACAAGTCAGTCAGGAATGACTTGCCCCCATAAACATGCACTTATCAAATTCAAGATCGGAAGCACTCAATAATCCTTTGACTCGTAAATTTCCCTTGCAATTTAATATCTTTTATTTTATCAGTAAATGCTCATATTCCTCTGTCCCATCGCAATTTTTGCAAGCAGCAACATTATTCGACAAATGATAGCCGGACAAGCAGAATTTTGTGATCCTGAGAGGTTCCGAAGCGCAAAAAGTGTCCAGAAGTTGACAACGCAGATGTACTCCTAGAGGTACAAGGGACATCCGAAATAAGAGTGCAATGGCTCGAGGTGTAGGGATTTGATTCCATACTGCTGTTTACAACTTTAAATTCCTTCCTATGTGTTTGAAAGCTCAAAATCCTTCCTGTATAACCCATCTAATCTTGTTATGGTGGACTCCTTCGTTACTTCCTTCGGACTGTCTTTTATCGAAAATCCAATGTATATACTGTTTTTCATATACATTAATTTAATGACAATGATCAACAAGCGCTTAGCTTGAGAAGAGCTGCCGTTTCAGCATTGTACTGAGATCTCCTTTCGGCACATCCGGCATCCTAATTTTCAGGGCTTCATTCCCACTATCCGAGGTACAGCGGCGAGAAGTAGAAATGCACGCACCTTGTTACAACATTTATTCAACAACCACGCAATATTTTTCTGAGATTTAAAATATGTCCTTTAAAGTATGATAGACAGTATCTGTATGCAAGATTTTTAAATCCTGAATTTGAAATTGAGCTTGCAAAGTGTAAAATAAAATTTTGCTTTTTCAGGTAGTTGATCCTGTGGTCTGATGAATATAAAATTTTATGAGATAGTAGTCCTGCATAACTATACAACATTACAATTTGAATCATAAAAAAATATGCAGCCGTTCTAGAGTTATGGGCTATATAAATCGTCCTTTTGAGGCCTTTTGGGCCATTTTTCACCGAAATCTACAAAAGTAAGGCCTTTCAGAGGGCTATATCTCAAGAACAGTAATAGATTTTTTATAATTCAAATTGCAATATTATATAGTTATGCAGGACTACTACTCTTATGAAATTTTATGTTCATCAGACCACAGGATCAACTACCTGAAAAAGCATTTTTTATTTATTTTACACTTTGCAAGCTCAATTTCAAATTCAGGATTTCAAAATCTTGCATACATATACTGTCTATCATACTCTAAAGGACATATTTTAAATCTCAGAAAAATACTGCGTGGTTGTTGAATAAATGTTGTAACAAGGTGCATGCATTTCTACTTCTCGCCGCTATATTACCCCACTATTTACTGATATCCAACTAACCCCATTAACACTCTTTTCGTCATTACCCCGAGAGAGTCTCAGGCTGTTATGTAGGCTTCGATTGCGCAGCGATGAATCTAATATGGAAGAGTGCAGAGTTGAAACTGATTCAGCTCGGGCAAATTATGAGAATATCACACCTCCTGAAGTCGACTACATAGAATATATCTCACCTCCTTACGCCTACTTGAAT
This sequence comes from Nidula niveotomentosa, assembly GCA_036937135.1. Lineage (NCBI taxonomy): Eukaryota > Fungi > Basidiomycota > Agaricomycetes > Agaricales > Nidulariaceae > Nidula > Nidula niveotomentosa. The sequence goes on from JASFDE010000033.1 coordinate 45,268, forward strand.
AAACCGTAGACACTGCCAAAAACGCGAGCCAAACTCAAGATCAGTTTGCTGGTCGCACTGGCAGTAGACCTGGGATTCGATTAGACGCGAGTGTCGAGAGCGATATTTATATCATGGTTCCTTAAGAATGCCACAGCAATGCGAGAGCAAACTTATATACTCTAGACTGCACTGCGCGCGCCAACAGATTAGAAGAGTGGCAAGGTATCTTGAACGTGGGGAATTCCGATCCGGTGGATGAATCCCCGCCACGTAAGTACGGCCTCGTGATTCATAACGTGACCCTTCCTCTTGTGCGTCAGTCCCTGGGATTTGGAAGAGGCTACATCTTCCTGGTCGAGAGACCTTCATCTCCCAGCTCACTATAAGTATAGCTGCCAACCATACCGCTTACGGTTACGGCCATACCAACTCAGGCCAAGTGCGGCAGTGAGCTATCTGATACTCGTATGGTATGACGTTGAGCGGTTTCAAACTTAAAGGGGTTGACAGTATGGTATGGTCAAATTTACCGCCGTACATCGTGTACGGTATGGCTTCATGAGTAGCGTTGAAATATTCTGTTTTTTTTTTGAGACTTTTACATCTGAGGTATTAAGATAATTATTCCTGACAATACTTCAAGTCAATAAGATGTACTTGAGAGGTTATAAAAGACTTGAGAACAAATTTGGGAATGACAATATTGAATTCCAGAAACAAATTTCTTCCCTTTATGACTATTCGGGATGCAACAGAGGCATATATAATGAATTGAGATGGCCAAAAAAAGTGGTTCTCCCACAGCATTAATAGTGAAAGCCTACACCTGCTGCAATAAATCTCCACAGATGATAACGCCGCTGGGTCCAAAGGCTTCCCTGGATATTGGTAACTGAACACTCAAGCGCTACATTGGCAAAGGGGCTGTGGCAGACTTTGCGGCGAAGCATGCTTCATTAGTTATATTTCATACCATGATTTATAGTGGCTATTGCTTGAGTCTAACGGAAGTAGACTGTGGCACTGGCAATATGGTCGAACCTGGACTAGAAAAGTGCATGGGAACAAACCCGAAACGTAATGCCTCCTGCGGGTCGGAATATCCGTTTCACTAAACCTAGTCTTTGAGCTGACTTTGAGCAAAGGCAATTTTCGAATGAAGGCCGGTAATGAAGCGTTCAGACTCAAGTAAATTCTAAATTATTGAGATGCATTCAATTTTATGTCGATTTCATATTTATATAATTTCTGATCAATATCCCACTATCTCTACTAGAGTCACCGACGATGTCCAAGTAGCATGAACATTGCATCCGGATAAGAAACAAATTTTCCACCATTTCAAGGCATACGCGCTCTGGAGTAATAGGAAAATCCTAGAGCTTAATGGAACTTTTGATAGTATTGAATGCAGCGTCCGCATCGTCCCACGTGAGCTGTAATGCATAGCTGTTAGTGTTCATTTCTATTTATTAGGTTGTTTGAAACTCACGAAATGGTTAGCTCCATTCATTATCTTGAAATCAATGGGAACCTTGGAAGTCTTCGCCCACTCCTCCATGTTCCAAGCCGCGAATAACACATTCCACGCATTATTGTCGCCATACATGTGCGTGAACTTTGCACCCTTCCATGCCTCAACGATGGCAGGATCGAAGAGGGACTTGTGAACCTGATCTCTGAGGATCGGTGCAAATTCGGGAGCGACAGTGATGGTATCGCATTTATCGCCGGCAGTGAAGTCAGCAGTGGAGAAGAGCTCGTCGTGGGTCATGTTATCGAAAGTGAGGCCTTTCGATTTGTCTGCATTGCGATGCTCGAGCACTTTGAAGTCGCGAGTGGAAAGATCGCCATGCTTGTAGTAGCTTGCCAACTATATATTCCACGCGTAAGTCACGAGAAAGAAGGAATTTTAAAAAATAATTCACCCAGACTCCGAAAGCCTTAGGGCGTGCTTCGGGAGGCAGCTCATCATCCCACAATGGAACGTAGCTTCCAGGAGGGCTCTTAATTCCGAGAGCATGTGAAGGTGGATCTATGTCGTAACAGAAGCGATTTTAGTATTACTATTGCCATGGACGACTGAGGGCAAAAGACATACCCCAGAAGATGACTTCTTTGACGGACTTCGTCAATTGCTTCTTGGCGTCATCAGGAAGCAAATTTACAGCGGCTAGCAGAGCGAATAAATAGACATTGCCCAACGACCACGCCAGGAGCGAAATTCCACCCTCTTCTGGGAGAGAGAGCTCCTTGGTCAATCCATTGACAAATAGCCCAATATCGTAACCTTGCTGTTGCATCAATTTAGCGCGTTCGGCCTCTGAGCCTTCGGCGAAGATCTTTAACTCCTCGGCATTGTAGGGTGTGCTACCAGGATATTGGCGGCGATTGAAAAGTATCATTCGGAAATCATTAGCAGCGGCAAGAGGAAGGAGACGTCGGAATAATCCTTTGAGACAATATTTTAGCACGGTATGCACGGCGAATAACATAAGCTAACGAACCGCTGTGGAAGGTATGTCCATGAATGAGAACAATTGTCCTGTAGTTGGCGCGGGTTGGTACGCCGCTGTCGAGGTAAGAGTACTCATAGTCGTTGACTTTGATGACGGGCATGGTGGATTGGGAGAAACAGAGACATGGATGAGCACATTATATATTACTACGATATATTAGGCGTATGCCTCTTACTTACCATATTATGATCCCGTTCAATCTGATTCAGACCATTTCACTCTGCAACAAGATGGTGTGGTGTCTGCCGTTTCTGATTTCTTGATACAAAGTGGTGGAATGTTCCCTGAACGATCAAGTTTCTCTTCCACCTTCTAAGTTTTATGATCGTTCTCACTACATACCTTGTTCATATGACCCCTATCGAAGGAAGCAAGGAAATACCACTAATCCAGACGTCTCGTCCGCATGAACTACGATCAGACAATAGTATACATCCGTCCATGTGCATGGCGAGAGTGGTATTGACGTGTCCAGATGTTGATGTCGCCATGTGACAGAAGACTTAAAGAACTGACGGGGGGTGTGGGTAAGAAATATCTACTATCACTCACTACTGCTTAGGCTTTGTCGCCCAATCGCCGCGTCATCAGCGGATGTAAATCCATCATTTCTCAGTTGATTGAAATTTGTGTATTAGCTTCCGCAGATTGTCTGGGAAAGATCATGGTAGCTTCCATGATTGTAATCTTCTGATCACCGACCACTCCGAGTTCTGACAAAAAGCTATTGGACTTGTCTCTCTAGCCTCTTCGCGATGTGCACACAGGTAGTATCAGTCATTCATTGGTCCGTCGTAACATATATGTGCTTCTTCACAGTCTATAAATACTGAAGAAGTATATCTTATAGCGGCTAGGCTGTGTTTGTATCTACAAGCAGATTCCAGGGCGCAATTCGCTAACTTCCATCACGTCGTAAGCTGTTCTGTACATGTCTTTTTTCTTCTCCCTCCTCGAATTAAATGCTCGAACCGGTAAAAGACATATGGTGCATGTCAAGTCCGCGAACGTGTCTTTATGTTCTCCAAATCTCCTGTGATATTTGATATTAAATGGGCCATCTATACCATCTTTGTTACTATGTACTTGCGTATATCGTTATTTGACGTCTTGCCTACGTTCTGTAGACTGTCAAGCTCCGAGTTACCGGTGTTGCCATCATTTAGACAGATTGAAGGTCATACACGTCGGCTATTTCCGGAAATATCGTGACGATAAACTTTCCGTACTTATTAAGGAGCAGAACCTCAAGGCCGATCCACCACCCTTTCCGGAGCTCCGAAGGCATCCTAGATGGCGAGCCCTCTCACTTCGACTTATGGCATGTTCCTTGTCTCTCTGTTTCTTGAGACAATGTGAGGCGGTTTAAGCTATTCTCTTGAACCTCATCGTTAACTTGCTTTATCCCAGACTTTACGGATGCGGTCTATTACAAGCATGGCTATACTTCCACTGGTATCCCAAGGATCACTGGGGAATCAAAACCATGGTGGGCGGTGATTTTTTCCCAGAGCCGTTCACTCTCTGATAATTTGAATTGGCAGATTGTGCTCCTCTTGTCAGTTAAATATACCCAGATTAAATTACTCACTTCATTAACACATTCCTTTCAGAATCTTTGAAACCCTGCAGGTTACATGGTTTTTCGCATCCGCTTATTCTTGCCTCATCGACAACTTTGGCAAATTCCCTGCTCTTCTCCTCATCAACTGGTAAGGCAGATACCTCGATCTCGCCGATATTGTTGCTTACTTCGTTCCAATTTCTAGGATGGATTCGGTAAGCGCTCATTGGTATTCCGGTTCAGACATCATCTCATAATAGACAATAGGCTCAATTGTTGGCTGGAGTAAGTTCTTAAAGCTTTAAATAACGAATTTAAACTGACTTCCCTCCCAGTATTTATCGGCATTTACTGTGCAGCTGTTAGTCATTCCCTATGATGGTTCAATGGTTGCCTGCTAAATTGAATTACAGCTATTTTGCCTTCTGCCTCTACGTCCGTGGGTGCTCATTTATTTTGCGTAACGGATATACTCTAAACTGCAGAGCCTCTGGAAACTAGTTGACAGGAAGAACAAAATCCCTCCGTTGATCATTGTAGGTGTCGATGGTTAATACTTCCTTGCGTTTCACTCACTCTTCCTCGCTTCCAGGTAAGCCTAGCGTTGACTCAAATCGGTAAGAATATAGGGAAACAAGACCAATATACTCTCAAACTAAAATTAATTTTGACAACCTTGCAGGAGCTGGACTTGGTAAGCCGACAATTATTCCGAGATGCTATCATCCAGATGTTAATCCTCTTTTATCACGCTACAGCTCAGACAACGATCACGTTCGTTCTCCTTGCCAATCATGATAGCTAAAAGCTCATAATATATTTAGAACCGAACTGGCGTCATTCACGAAGCTTGATAGCACGAAGGTGATCTAACTCCCATGTTTCAATACTCTTTCCACGTAGTTAATCATTGTTTATAGCCGATCACAACTCTTCAAAGTGCTGCTACACTTGCATGTGATATTGCCATCACAGTATCACTTGTCCGGACGTTGGATCACCACAAGACGGGAATCAAATCGTAAGTGTTTTATATTAGCATTTCTCACACATTTCTCTATATTTACTCTTTCCTACAGTACGAACAGCATGTTGAATACCCTGATGATCAATGCAGTCAATCGAGGCTTTCTTACGGCCGTTGCTGCAGCTACGAATATGATCCTCGTACGTGGGAGATCTTTCAAAGAAGTTGGATCGGCGTTGTGAACTGACTTCGTGATTGATCACAGTTCGTTGCCCTGCCCGGCACATTCTACTTCTTCTTAGGACTCATCATAAGCAGTAAACGTGAGGATAGCGTCTATCATCTGAAAATCCACGCACTGACCTTTTTTCAGTGTACATGAATAGTGCATTAGCAACGCAAGTTTACATCCTATTCTTATTCCATTTCACGTGCTAATGATTAATCTATTCGCATCTAGACTCAACACCCGTCAGCATGTCATGAGAAAGGCAAATCCGCAATCCGACAGGGATTGGCGTTCTATTCCAATCTCCAATCTGTCTACTACTGGAGCTAGACTACCGATGTCGAACAATAATGGTGTTCAAGTGACAGTGAATAGTGAAACCTTCTTCAATGACGATACGGTGAGTTCTGGATGGAAATCCTGTTTCAAATTATGAATTCTCATCTCTATGACTAGATGGTGAAGAAGGATACATTTATTGAGGGGATGGTTTAAATATTGTATTCGACCGATTGGACATTCTTTGGGGCGACTGCTTTCCTTTACTTGGTGTGATTATATGTGTAGGGTAGTACTTAGTGAGCAATATTTATTCTGTATTTCTTTATTCAATCACAACGCACCCATCGTTTTGATTTGCGAGTACTTAATCGCCGTCAGCGGATGAAGAAGTTCGATTAAGATTGGAATTCTCGATTCAAATTTTCATTGGAGTTACACTAGAAGGTCATATATAACCTAGTACTTGATGTTTTGGGTCGATACAAGCACAGAATATGAGTTCTCGCGTACGACAAATTAAAAACAAAGCATTAGGTTCAACTCTGTATATGAGCATCAAATTATGAATCTAAAGCTTTTATTCGTTTGCGAAAGTGCAGCAATGAACAGTTACCTTTGCTGAAGCTCGGGACTATCATGGACTGATGGTGTCGCATCGGTGAACCGGTGACACCAGGTAAGTCGCGAATAGAATAATCACTATTGTATAACTACCTAAATAGAACTAGGAAATTTACTGGAATATTTAAATACATTAAGCGTAAATTTTTCCACACTATTGACCCACAGGATGTTGAACCATCGTCGGAGACGCCAGACTCGTCGAAAAGGTCATCGCGGACCACGGAAACCGCGGCTCGAACTTAATCGGATCGATCCGCAGAAGCTGCCGGAGCCGTCATCACGTGCTAATCCGTTCCAACCCCACCACTGCCTCGTCTTTTCCCTCTCTCATCACCTCTCAGATCTCAGGGCTCAACACACATGTAGTCAGGTAATAAACCATGCTTTACTTGTGAGGATATGTTGGCTATAGGACACTATGCATACCCAAGACATTGCCGCATCATCCTCGTCGCTACTGCCGTCATTGTCGCCCCTCCCCTCCAATAGGGACGTGGGTTTCCCATAATGCTGCTATGGAGCTAGCGAAGGTCTCGAATTGTTTGTTACACTCTATTCTGCGAGATAAGTGCACAACCTCTGTTCTCGATAAGTTGAACCTTGCGTCTAGGAGTTGAATTTTCGTACTGGCTCGAGAATGCCACAATCCTGGTATGCATATGCCGTGCTCAGCACATTGACGACGCTCTGCAATCCTTGGCCGGTATCTTACGCCATTCCCGTTCCTCGATCAACACCCCGCGATACCATTCTCGCACCTCTCCTTATTATTTCATATCGTTCTCCCCGATGCACGCATAACATTTGGGATGGGCTCCCCTCGTTCTCGCTGCCGTCTTTCTTAACTTCGTCCATGCGCTTTCGAATGGAGATATCGATTTGTCAAGTTCGAAGAGCAGCATGGGCCAGAGTCTTTTACCACAGGGAGAGCCCTTGGAATGGTGAGTTCCTAAGGCAGGTCTTTATTTCCCATTTTCTGATTCGACTTTTACTGCATAGTGTTTCGTGTTACAGAATCTATCTATATGGGGAAGTATGGTTGGAAGAGCGACAATTGATGGCCGACCTTTTCCGTCTGCCGCCCCGTCTTCGCCTTCGCCAAGCACCATGGGATGCCTGCGGCGCTTTACGACGTCCCACCGCGGCCCACTCGACCTCCGCTGCGCACCTCACCGATGCTGATATCCCTTCTTCCCATTTATCAGTCCTGCCTATGCATTGGTTGGTATCACTAACTATCTACCATACTCTTTCCTTCACAACCCATTGCTCGGGGGCCAGAGAAGGACGGTTGTGTGCAACTTGTGACAATCAGTCTGGCATCAGAGGCACGGTTGTTTGGCATTTGCGAAAGGCTTACAGATGCGTAATAACCCCACCTTTCCTGGGCAGAGAGGACGAGAGTGAGAGGGTGGCGAGCGCGAATGTGATTGTTCGAGGATGGGGTGGGACAAGCTAAATGTAAGTGAGGAGGCGGCAGCGGGCAAGCATTACTGGTACGAGCAGCATCGAGTTCCCTAACCATTTATGCTCTCTTTCATAGTAGTCGACTACGATAAATTCAATATAAATATATTTATGAACAGCTCGTCTATCTTACGAACAAAAAAAAATTAAGCCACTGGCAACAAATTCTTATTCTGCCTCAGGGGAGATCGAACTGGAGATCTTTGCTTTAGTAGCTTCACTACTGATGCTCGACAAGTTCTCAATTATAAAACTTTCCATAAAATATCTGGAAATTGAATATTATATTGAAACGTCGAAACAACTTTAGGACCAAGGCCTTTGGGATATCATATGAGGCATGCCTCTCATTTCTTTACTTAAGATTATAAATGTGCTATCAAGCACTCAGTGTCGTCGTCTGGGATGACTGGATTCCCCGTTTCTGCCCATTTCTCATTGAATACACCACCTAAACTAACTAGGTGGGGAGCAATGATAAACGTCAACCACTTCTTTATATAATCATTTGAGGGATGTGAGATGAGTGTATTGTTATTCTAAACGAGGCATTCGAGTTCCGGAGGGTCCCCCTGCCATAATATTGAACACTTACTCAGGCTGTTCATGGGAGGGCTGAGGCTAAGGGATCGGAGAAGAAAAACTAGAGGTTCTCAGTAAAACGGGTATAATTACGCAGTCTGTGCTGATCCTACAAAAAAAGAATGCTATCTAGATACACGTCCTATATGGTGAAATGGAAATCGGACCAATAGTACATACGGGACGACTTTGAATCCGCTATAAACTACATCTGTGCCCATGAAAATATACATAACTGCAATAGGGATAACTAGATGCTGTTTCTCAGGGGGTAGCAACAACGGGTCCTAGTTCTGCACGGTAAAGCTGGTCAATTTCTTCTTGGTATTCATGCCAAACAGTCGGCCGCTTTGGAAGCCCTTTCATGGAGTAAACGAATGGTCTATCGTTGCTTGCAACGATTATCATCTAGATTAGTGTACTCTCGTGAGCTATCTTGCAGTAAATTAATCTAAGCACCCACATCTTTTGAAATACGAGCATGTGCGGGTGATTCTTGATTGGCCTGATCAATAACTGGCCTGTAATAATAACAAAACATGACTATTGGGTGATGAATGGACAATATTTGACACATACCACAACTCAGCAATGAACTTCTCCTTACCCGACAAATTTTTTGTATCAAAGGCATGCTCGGCTTCGGGCTCAATGATGACACCAAGAGAAAACCGAGTGTGGCCAAAGATTACGGCTGACAAGACGTAGGGGTGATTGCTAATGGCTTCCTCTAAATATCATCAATATTGTTTCAGACATTAAATTGCATTCATAGTCCTTGATCCTCACCAGTTGGAATAGGATTCACCTGACGAAATAGACACCATAAGCTCAAGAAATTTTTATTAAGATGGAGATTAAGTTACCATTTGACCAGTGGCAAGCATTATTTGATCACTGACACGGCCGAACATACGATAGGTATTTAGCTTAGTGGGGTGAGGAAGAAACAAATCGCCAAGGTTATAGGCGCGTTGCCCATCCAGTGTGGTGTTGCATATGGGCAGTGAGTTTTGTGCCGTATCCTGACAAACCAGTAAGTCTCTGACATGCATTCCAGTCACAGAGACATACTGACCAAGACTACCATTTCATATAAACCATCTGTTCGAGGAATGAATTGAACTTCTGGACGAGGATGGACTGTCCAATATTCCCAGTCTCCACGTTCTTGATCTAAAAACTGATTGGCATTGTTGAAATGTATAGCCCTGAAATCAACTTACGAGTGAAAATGGCGATGGCTGAGCTTTCGGTGCTGAAAGAAAATAATGTAAGAAGTTTATCCAGTTGTTTCAGGGCAGTTTACGCACGATCCAAACATAGTGCTAATTGTAACACCTTCTTGGGTAAGACGGTCGCCAACAAATTTATTCAAGAATCGGCCGGCGGTCATCTACATACTCATAAAATTTTGATTTTAGACAACAAGAATAACACTTACCACGACCCGTCCTTTTAATGCCTCTACTTTCACTGGATCCTCGGACCAAAGCTGTCAAGTATTATTAAGTGATCCAAAGCAATGTATGCAGCACTTACCTCTATTATACGGGGTGATAGATAAATGAATGCCGGATTTGTAAGCTGAATACTTTTAAACATGAAATTCATATCTGTCGGAAATATCGCAGCGGGATTTGCCGGATCCAATAATCCAAGGACATAGCCAACTCGGGTCTGAATAAGTTCATGAGGCATTAATTTAGAGAATGACTTCACCGCCACCAAAGACTTACCATCCAAAACATGCATAGCAATCCCAGAGAATGGAACAACTCTAATGCTGGTAATGCAAATACTTGTCCCGTCACATAGAGATCGGCAAATTCTGTATCAACGATTAATGGATTGATTGACCTGAAATAGGAGAATGACTTCACCTATACGTTCTGCATTGTACAGGACGAAGTTTGATGTCCAGTAAATAACCTTAGGAAAACGCGCGCTTGAGCCTGAAAATCTATCAGATGTCGAACTCGGTTTCCAAATTCAAAGGATGGACTCACCAGATGAATGGCTGATAAGTGCAATTTCATCCATTTGACGATTATGTTTCGGAAGCGGTTCAAATAATGCATTATCAGAGTAAAAATTCCGGTACGTAGGAAGATCCCGTATATACGGTAATCGATCACAATTTTTCTCGAGATCTGAAAGTGCAAAATTTGCGAGAGATTTTGTTCCCTCTGTCACAAAAAGAAACTGCGGCTGAGCAGTTCTCAGCACATGTGCGACGACCTCTGGAGAAAAACGTGGGGAAATGGGCAAAACAGTGATGCCAGCCCGGAACAGTCCCTATAGAATGTCATGAGCTCGGAGAAAGGGAATTGGTTGTGCCCTCCTCACCGCAACTATAGTCATGTAAGTCAAAGAGTCTGTATAAATAAAAAATGCAATCAAAACTAGGCTAAATCATCGAAATAAATCTGATGCTTACCTGTTTGAACAAGTAATGCCACGACAGGCGTGAAGGCACGGGTGTTTCTGGACAAGTCGAAGTTAATAGCTTCAGCCATAGCGCGCCCTGCGCGATGAAATGCAGGGACAGCTTTGCCATATGTGATATAATTAAGTTTTCCATTCTCATCAGAATGGACAAATGCCGGATAACTGGCATTTTCGCTCAAGTGGAAGTCGAACGCATACTCCAACGGTGCATCCCTAGGCGGTGTCTTGAATCCTACGAAAGCTTTGTGAGTCGTCATTGATGGGGATCAGATGGATCAGGGGTTAGGGAAGAGTGTTGCTCCTATGATGCTGCGTTTTTATAAGACCTGTTCCACCCTCCATCAGTTTGTTCTACCAAAGTAAGTAGATGAAGATAGAATGCGATTCCGAGTGCGCCGCGCGAGAATTTGATCACTTCGGCCACTATTGCACACACTGCCACGGTCGCATCTTTCAACTTTCAACTTCAAGTGATGTTCAAACGCAATTCAAGCTGCTTTCTATCAGCTACAGCATTCTCACGAAGGATACTTATCTTGTGTTACGAAAAGTCAGACATGTCATAAGTCGAGTCAAGCCTCAGGCTGGGAATCTACTTCACGGTAAGTAAGCTCATTAATCAGTAATCACTGGGTTCATGCCGTATTCCGCAAAGACACAGTCACATGGTTGAACCAGAATATGCAGCTGATTCAGATTACCGTTCACTCCGGATGATATTTTATAGAAAGCATAAAGACAGACCGCTATGGAAAACTGATGGGACGGTAGAAATATCGGTACAGCACTCGCACTCCGTGCGGTTCGCCCATGTAATTGAAGAGATACCCAGTTCAAATCTGTCAGTGACATCTCACTTTTAGTTTGATCCGCAGAGGTACCGAGATATTATATCTGTAATATTGGCTTGAGATATCAATAACAGCATGCAGCACGTTGTTAGTTAAAAATATTACCTCGGTTCCTCTTTCCTGGAGCAACACCTGGACGTTTTCGGATATTTACTTGATAAGCTTATGACAGGGAAACATCTGGAGATCCTTGGTATAAAAATAGGAGTAAGCGAATGGAGTTTTCCTGTCCCTTTGCCACTGTACCCCCGTCCAACCCAATTCTCCCATTGTCAAACATGTCAGTGTGCCATGCAGCAGATCTTTTATAATGTAAATTATACTGTAAAACCCTCCCTTGCCAGACAAATATCACATGAAAGTTCCTCTTATCGGAGTTTACTTCAGATAATATCAAGTCGCGTGCACTTATTATGGCCGTGCATTTCTATAATTATAGTTCATGCAGCAATATGGTGAAAATCCTGGATAACATAAATGCGAAAAAAGTCGCTACCTCGAAATCATCAATGCTGAGCGCGCGGTATAATACTTGGCGTCAACTTGACTACCCCGTGTAGGTCATCTCTTGGGAATTGTTCCCATCAAGCGGTAACTCTTCTCACACGGTTGCAGACAACTGAAATTTTGCACATATATGCAGACGTGGCTTGACCTGTTTCTGATGGTCAACTAAAATGTGCCACGCCAGCTCACATAGCCTCGAATCCTACTTCTGTCGAGCTTACTATCAGTTGGATGTAACAGTTCACCCAACAATCACAGAAAGGAATGGGCATAAATGCCTGGGAGTTGTTCTCTGGTTATTCTCATCAAGAAGCTGATTCAATCGCCCACAACGTCGCAAGCTTTCTGTGATCTGTGAGCGTTATTCTAGTATGCCTATTCTGATGGACTCTACATATATCGTAAATAATATTCTATAATAATCTACAAGCAAAATTTTCGTTCCAAGTGATGCTTCGGGCTAACTGAATAACTACCCCCTCGGCTTCGGGCATCGGTATAAGTGCAATCTGTCAGTGGCTCACATGAAGAAGCAAGATGTACGCCTACATAGCATCGCATATAATCCGTATGTTTGCACAGGGATAATCGCTTTGGGACGGCTGTAATTGATGACCCATAAGAATGTCATTTACATCTGCTGAAGAGCCAGTTCCATCGGATTCGACTGTTTAGAGTCAGGAGAAGGATCAGAATAAGAGTTCTGATCTTTCCAGGCCCTGTTGATCAGACTGATAGTCTTCATGGCCAGAATACAATGCGGGATCGACTTGGTATCGTAGAAGACGTGCAATACGATGTCATATGTACTCTATACAAATGTATATTCTAGGGCAAGACTTGAGACTGATGCTAGTGCGGCCTTCGATCTTATTTCCACATGGCCGTAGCTAAGTTCGGGATGTCGTTATTCCGGGACGAAACTAGCTTCGTGGTTTCACAAATATCAGGGCGCTCCCACCTTTTATCTCTATCATCGCTTGTTTCGCCAACCATGAAGTGCATCCTCTAATGCGGTGCCTGAATTCTTGAGAGAAGTTACAGATCATGGGACAAGTGTAGTGGCATTCCTTGTTGCAAGATTATTACCATCATTAAAATTAGAGTGGGAGATGCCTGCCTTACCAGAGCAGAATTTCAGCTGAAGAGCTTGGGCAGTTGATGGTCCATTGAATGACTAACGAATTGTTGGGCTGCTCTGGCGAGTTCATGTATGTGGGTACTGGCCGTATCGGATCCGGATGCTGTCACATAACATTCAAGGAATCGCATGTTTATTGCTTGCTTTACAATTCCATTTCTTATTAATGGTCCCCTGAGTGCGGTGGAAGTTAACGGTGGATCTTTATTTACATCCTTGAAATATTTGAATGGTATCGTAGTTGTAGTGGGAATCATAGTCTCATAAGATGTTGCAGCAGAAATCAGTTACAAATTCGATTTTAATTAGGCACATCTCCGAGAATCATCTGTAACGAGTCTGGGATCAGTGCAGCAGGAATATTGAGTTCATAATGTACGATTGAGCAAGTTTCAGCGGGATACCCACCATCTTTGAACTTCATACTTCCCCGAAAACATGATGATTATTCCCAGAAGGTTAATACCGCATAATCACAGGAACCTGGATTAAAGGTGAAGAGAGTAGATTCTGAAATTTGCGTTTTTGTCCAGACCAAAAAATTGTTCCTACTCCTGTTGACCTCGGATTTGAGTGTCAGAACATTCCGCTTCAGAAGGGTCTTTTTGAGCCCTCATTTTTTGGCAAAAGTTCTCCGGATTTTAATATTTACCTTCCTAACCGATAATACAGAGTCCTGCAATACCGCCCACTGATGATTCCTATTCGTCTCAACGCATTAAGAACAAGTAATCCTGCAAAAAAAATTATGTTGTTGTCTTTCAGATGTTACGTACGGACAATTGCGAAGAAGACGGCCAATTCGAAGAGCCAGGCGGTGGGCGTTGCAGATCGGGGATGCAAGCTCGTCAATCCCTGATTCGTAACGATGCTTACAGCTGGATGGTCTTTTCCATTGATGAATTTAGACGATGAAGACGACCTATACAGAAGGAAGGTGAGTAACCACGAGAAAGCCCTCAAGCTATCACGCATATCTAAGAACATAGACTTAAAGTATTTCTTGATGCGCAGGTTCGTGCCTGATTCGCTGGCGCAATGGGGATTTGCTCGCCTACAAAATCTTCACAGCCGGTTAACTTAAACTAATCACTAATGGATGAAATGCTTGGTAAAGCAGGAATCAGGTGACTTTCGAAGTTGAATTACAACTCTCAGTGCTTGTATTACATATTCCCAGTTGTAACAGGATTAGTCCAAATATCATGACCGGTAAATGGAACTTACCGTCGAGGATGAAGTAGGACTCCAGGGATGAAGCTGGACCCGGAAAATGTGGCTGTGGTGCTGTTTGGCTTGGGAAGCATTTCAAAATAAACCGGCAATCTCCGTGTTCCCTTGCCACATGGCACGGAGTGTCCTGTGGAGGTGATTGGTCCGACAGTCACCACAATCGTTCGGCTCTCCTGTGATCCAAGTGTTCATATCAAGCTGCTGCGCAGTTATCCGGAGATCCGACTAGCAAAATGATATCTCAAGCTGGAAAAAGTCTAACTTGATCATCCATCTACACTGGCTTGCGTCTTAAACCCATACATTATTGTTTGGATTGGAACAACACTACTCCTTCGGAAACCTGCGCAATGTCTGCAAACACTCTTCCTCCATTCCCCAGCAATATTCCCGTTCTTGACCTTCCCGTTGTCGACTACTCTTTAATCAAAGAAGGGAACTCAAACGAGATAAGTCGTCTCTGGACTGCTGCGACAGAGTTGGGTTTTTGGTAGTAAGTATTTTCCAGTGTCGTTCTTCTGTCAGCCTAATCACATTGCCAATAGCCTCAGGAACCACGGTGCACATTCTCTATTTAAGCCCATGTTTGAGATGGGGAAGAAGACGATGGCCTTGCCAGTTGAAGAGAAAATGAAATACTGGCAAGGAAATGATGGAGGATCTTTTGGGTACGACGACCTGATAACCCAAGTATATTGATGCTTAATACTTTAATATTGCAGCTATAAATCCGCTGGAGCAACTTATGTCGATCTTAATGGATCAAGAGACAAAGCAGAGTTCATTAACATTTCAAAAGACGATGCCCTCACCTATCCTCGTATTTCACACATTGAATATCCTTCCCCTGTGAACATCGACATGGACAAGACCGTCAAAAAATTTATACAAAAAATTATGGAAATCAACAACAACATCCTAGATGTCTTTAACGAGAAGTTGGGACTTCCGGAAGGATCATTAAGAAGTCGCCACACCAATGAAGAGAGTAGTGTCAGCGAAGCGAGAATCATCAAAGTGCCTGCTTCTGAAGCTGCTTTGGCTAATCCTATTGCTGTGGGTGCACATACAGACTTCGGAAGGTAAGCTCAATCAAGAAATATGCCACGATTCATGAACCGATAAGCTAATCGACAATAGCCTATCGTTTCTAGTTAATGAGCTCGGTGGTTTACAAGTTCTACCTGTAGGCCATACCGAGTGGAAATACATTAAGGTATATTTCTTATACTATGTTTAAAGCCAAATTTCATATGCTATCCTTTCGTATAGCCCTATCCGGACCGTGTTATATGCAATATCGGAGACGCACTCAACTTGTTCAGTGGCGGGATTCTCAAGTCGAGTGTTCATCGTGTTCTGTATGCTTCTCAGTGACATGATAATATATTTACTGTAACTAACAGGCGCTAATAAAGGGCACCGCCTTTGGATCAGGCACGTTTCGACAGATGGTCCTTGGTGTATTTCACCCGCCCTGGAAATTCAGTACACCTGAAAGCGCTGGTTGATGAAAGCTCTATCATCGCGAAATCAGTTGGTAATGCTGAGGATCCATCAAAATACGATTCTGAGGTTACAGCGGAGGAATGGTTTATCAGACGACAGAGCAAGTGGAGGACCACCAATCAGAAAGTGGTAGGTATTGCTTCTTTATCAGCCCTTTTCGTTGCTAAAATTTCCATAGCAAGTAACAGATTACCTTGCCAGTCGTGGAACTGAACATATCAAGACTGCCGTGTAGACTACCACATCCATGATAGCTGTGAATTGTAAACACTGTTAAGCATTGGCAAGTCCTCTTTCTCAGAGAAAAACATGTACTCGTGGATTTTCACGGGAAGAATGTACTCTATGGCGGGCATAAGGGTCCATTACGGCCTATTAGGGAAACATAGCCTCGCATATGAGGATTGAATCGCCTTTCGATACTATTCATACCAACCTCACTCGGTTAATAGATGTCCAGCAGATAGATCCGAGGTGATTTGAGCGAGATTATTATAAGGCTTCACTTACCATATCTAAAGTTGGATACTTACGGATTCAATCAAATCCCTCGTCAACGTATTACACTAACCAGACCCTCCGACCTCGCGAGCTCTCACTATCAGGAACCACATTTAGTTGGATATAACTTTTGGGTAAACAGTAGAAGAAATTTCCCTTTCAAGGTTTGCATCGTCAAGAACCAAGTGCAGTTTTCAGGCAGTGTTGACCTCAACGAAATTCTGATGATCAATACAGGTTGCTGAAAGTCTTGTGGAGACGCTCTAAGGCAGAAGATTTCAGATGACGTTGACCACAGAAACAAATGCAACCAAACTTACACCAACTATCGGTGCCTGTCAAATTTTCTTTGTCTCGTCACCACTTCCACTTCCACTTCCCAGTGTTCGCTGATCTACTGCCATTTGACTCTATCACTGCGGAAGCGGGGTTCCATACGTTAAAAAATGGCTTCATTTCCGGGCCTCCACAACATGCCATGTGTCGTGCGCGCTTAGCAGATGACATCTCGGACTTAATTCCGCAGGCTCGAAAAGAAGATAGATAAGGACACGGAGTAGATATGTAAGTTTGTAAAATCAGATCTGATGACTGTCACTATTCCTTTTGACCCGAAAATATGGTTCCGCAACCTCAGCATGGGCGGTGTAAGCTGACGGAAACACACTTTACTCATCTGGCAAGTAGCTCCCACTGTCGGTGGATGGACTTATGACAGTCAAAAGTCGACCACGGCTTCTTCAGTGGTTGACACCAACTGTTTTCAACTGCCGCTGCTATCAAGTCCTTGTGTTCCCATTTATGCGCAGAGATGGGATACAAAAAAATAGTCGATTAAAAGGAGTATGTTTTGCAACTACTGAGGGTGCAATTTAGTGGTAAGCTGGGCATTTTTAACTGAATAGGATTGTCCACATCGCCGAGTCTGTTAACACGATTTCAGAGATCAAGATGGCGCATAAGTCTCCTCTAGGTTGATACTTCCCACTGATTTCGGACCAAAATCAAATTGACATCGACAGCATACACACTCCGAATCATATCTGACTTGTGTGGAATCTGACGAAACGATAGGACATCACATCCTCCATTTCTCGTCAACCTGGCTTTCGAATAAAGCAATAAGATTGATCTGATGCGTTCTGGAAGCACTGCAATATCTGACGCGTTGACAATAAGTTGCTTTGGTATTGAACTTGGTTAGTTTCAATCATCAGATATCGCCTGCTGCATCTTTAAGCTTATACATATGCGTTGACTCGTAATGCAGTGACGAACCACCCACTACTATCGTCACGAAATGGGGTTGCAAGACTATCTTCAACTTTCACCATTGGAAACGTTCGTGATTTATGGATTTAACTCCTATTCTAATACGTTCTGAATGCCATTGTAGCATAATTGTTTTCATCCTTGGTGCAGTGGTGGTCGTTATCGTCAATAAACACGAGCCTGTTAGCGACATTCCGGGTCCCTTTTTGGCTCGTTGGACTTCCCTTTGGCTTGTCTATCACGCGCGAAGAGGAACAAGGTATTTGGCAGTTGACCGGCTACACAAGGTGAGATTTATTGGATTTTGATATTTCCTTCTTTCCGACATGTAACTTATCTAACTACGATATTTAGATATATGGCAGATTCGTTAGAATTTCTCCCAATCATATTTCTATCTCAGATCACAGAGCGCTCGACGTTATATATGGTCAAGGTTCTCAGGCGTTTAGTAAATCACACTTTTACGACGCGTTTGTTGGGGGGGCTGCTTCTGTTTTTTCGACAACTGATCGCCAGGAACATGCACGAAAACGCAAATTAATGTCTCGAGCTTTCTCTGCCGAATCGCTGAAGAAATGTGCTTCATACAACGACGAAGTAGTCTCTGTTTTTGTCCAAAAACTAGATGAATTTTGCGAAATGAGCCATGATATCGATGTTTTGGCATGGATGAACTATCTGGCGTTTGATATACTGTCGAATCTTGCATTCGGAGAACCTATAGGAATGGTTTCCAAGGTAATTTTATAGTTCTCGCTTGAACTCATTGTTTAACACATTCATTAGGGTTCAGATTTGGTGGAAGTGCGGCGAATGGATGGGAAAGTGAAATATGAACATGCCATCAGTCTCGTAGACGAGGTAACGAATAACTTGCTGAAATTTACCTCATTTCTGATTTTCATGCAGCGTGAGCATCTGTCGGTAGTTCTTGGTCTTCACCCTGTCTTGAAGTTACTACGGAAGTTTATCCCGGATCCTTTATTCGTCCGTGGACGCAGGTGCTCACTGGGTCTTACCGGCCTAGCTCGTTATCAAGTCATGAAGCGTCTGGCAGCTCCTTCTTCGCGCGAAGACATCTTGAGCAGACTCATAGAAGCTTATGGCGGGGATGATCAACTTAGTGAAGAACAAGTAGCTGAACTAACTGCAGAATCTGTAACTCTCCTGTAAGTCAATCGTCCTTATGAGCAGCAACAAACTGACAGGATAGAGGGATCTACCCAGAATTGCAGGATCCGATACAACTTCTA
Organism: Nidula niveotomentosa; assembly: GCA_036937135.1. Classification (NCBI taxonomy): domain Eukaryota; kingdom Fungi; phylum Basidiomycota; class Agaricomycetes; order Agaricales; family Nidulariaceae; genus Nidula; species Nidula niveotomentosa. The sequence continues at coordinate 64,205 of JASFDE010000033.1, forward strand.
GCTCGATGACAGCCATTATCTACTACACACTGACCCATCCAGAGGCCCATTCAAAGCTCCTAAAGGTCTTAGAGGAGCATCTAGGGGATATGGTTCCAAGTCATGAACAGGTAAAGGATATTCCTTATCTTGATGCAATTATACACGAAGGGTCAGTTTTAAATCATCAGTATCCAGCTTTTATTACTGACAATGTTTTATATAGCCTACGGTATCATGCCACCACCGCCATTGGTCTTCATCGTACAGTTCCACAAGATGGCGCCATATGTTGTGGTCGATTTTTCCCGGCAGGAGTAAGTTCATGAAATAACATAGTGGAATTCATTTCTAATTTCTCATAGACGGAAATGTCTGTTCCTGCATGGACAATTCAACATGATCCTGTAAGAGACGATTATCTTTATATGAAAATTCACTACTCAACAACGTGAAGGATATCTGGGGAGATCCCGATGTATTCAGACCAGAACGTTGGCTCGAGTCGGAGAACCTTAAGCAGTATCTCCTGACATTCGGTAAAGGACCCAGAGCATGTGTAAGTTGATCCCTTCATGCTGAACATCACAAAATCTAACGTATTTTTCAGCTCGGTAGAAAGTGAGAAATTTTATTCGTGTCATCAAGCTATTATTGATCTATGCGAATATTTCGCATTTTTTGCAGCCTTGCCTACATGGAAATGCACGTTGTGCTTGCCACATTTTTTCACAGATACAAAATCGATTTAAAAACGAAAGTTATGAAAACACATGAAGGCTTCATGCACAAACCTCTAGAACTGATGGTTAATCTTCGCCGTCGAGTTCATGATTGTAGATGATCACTCGGTACAATTTTCGCTTAAGTTATTAATTATTTCACCAGGAGGTCCCCTCGGTTATGGGCATAGATGTACCATCTTCTTTATCAATGTTGTTTCACCAGTAGATTCACGGAATATCATTTAACTAACGAGTGTGCTATTCCAGATAAGATTGTTTTGAATCATTATTCTATGATTACAAGATCCTATACTTGGTCAGTTCAGAAAAATCAAACAATGATGTATGGTAAAATCCAAATGCCGGAAATCATTCATATGAGAGAAAGTGTTACTTAAAGTTTGTACTATCAAATGGAATACTAGATTCTGATGAGATGAATTTCGGCAACTATTGGTGATCTGGGCTCGGACTTATATAATAACGGTATTGTGGTGGAGATCGCACTCTGGGACAGGAAATATTTGCCAAATATAATGTCTGATAGAATTTATTCGAATTTGGATTGTCTCATCATCAGCGCCGAGTATCACGATTTGAATTGTTCGCAACGAAGGAAGTCAAGAAGTTAACATCATGAATAGTCGAGGGTTCAGTCCCATCTTCCCATGAGCCACATGCTTTCCACGATCTTTGTTGGATCAGAGTTCGAAGGCTCAAACAAGCTGTGAAGATACCACCCGAAGGCACCGCATCAGGTCTTGCAACTCTCTTGATCCTTAGGTATGATGGGTAAAGATTGTCAAGAAGCAAGTGATGTGCTATTCTTTTATAACTGAGCCGATATTTGATCTACGCCATAGCCTTCCGCTTTTCTGTGTGCACTATGTCTCAACCTATACACGTTGTAAGAAGAACCACTTTCCATGTGATCTATTTGCTTTGTTCTCATCGAGAATTTAACTCAAATAGCCACACTCAACTACGGTCCTTGTAATAGGAGGAGGGCCTGGAGGATCATATGCAGCTTCAGTTCTCGCCAGAGAGAATATCGATGTAGTTCTTCTCGAGGCAACAAAATTTCCTCGGTAAGTTATCTACACAGAAATATCCAAGATAATCGACAGTAATAGTTCTTCTATATTTTGTAGCTATCACGTTGGGGAAAGCCAATTGGCCTCGTTACGGCATTTTCTCCGCTTTATTGACTTAGAGAAGGATTTTGAAGCTTTTGGTTTTCAGCGAAAGGTTGATTGATCCTAAATTATTTTACTCTTTTCTAATAATGCAAACTGAACAGGATGGAGCAGGATTCAGGCTAAACAAGAATAAGCGGGAAGGATGTAAGTGAATTATACGTAAAATTCTATCCGACTTGCAGCTAACTTTCTGGTTCAGACACTGATTTTGTTTCTCAAGATCCCAACAACTATTCATGGAACGTTGTAAGTCAAGAAACCCCGTTACGTTAAATGTACTATCTTCTGAGCATGGGGCAGGTGCGATCTCAAGCTGATATGCTTATGCTTCAACATGCCTCACATCTTGGGGCCAAAGTCTTCGAGGAGACAAAGGTCACGGAGATCGAGTTCGGAAATAAAGATTTGCATAAAATTCCTGTGGCTGCTATTTGGAAGAAAAATGATGGAACAACAGGGAAAATTACTTTTAGATATATAATTGATGCTAGTGGTAGAGCGGGACTACTCTCAGTCAGATATCTTCAAAATCGGCAATTCAACAACGATTTGAAAAATGTAGCAATATGGGGATACTGGAAAGGGGCATCCAAGTATCTTCCTGGTAGCAATAGAGAAAACTCTCCTTTATTCGAGGCTCTTGATGGCAAGTCATTGTCTTTATATCGCTTCAACTTCTTATATAGCTTCAATTTTCAGATGAGTCTGGATGGACATGGTTTATCCCTTTGCATGACGGTACTACCTCCGTGGGAGTAGTAATGAACCAAGAAAAATCTACTGCGAAAAGGGAAGAAGTTGCAAAGAATGGTGGAGATCGATCTTTGCAAGCTTATTACCAAAGCCAGCTAACGCATACTCCGAATATTCTTAACCTCCTGAGAGATGCGCAGTTACAAAAGAAGGACGATGCTCCATTAGTCAGCTCTGCAAGCGATTACAGTTATCAAGCAACGCACTATGCAGGTCCTCACTATCGTCTAATAGGCGATGCGGCAGGTGCGTAGCAACCCCTCATTTCGGACGATTTAATCATCTAACGCAAAGCAGCGTTTATCGATCCATATTTCTCTTCAGGGGTGCATCTAGCAATAGCAGGAGGTCTAACGGCAGCAGCAAGCATCTGTGCAGTGATGAAGGGTGAGTGCACAGAGGACGAGGCAGTCCAATGGCATAGCGCAAAAACGGAATCGTCGTATACTAGGTAAGAGCACCCTTGTGCTTCTATATAGAAATCGGGAATCTTATTCTTTGCAGATTCCTGCTCGTAGTTCTGAGCGCCTACAGCCAAATACGTGCCCAGTCTGCTCCAGTCTTGGCTGCTGATGAGGAAGACAACTTCGATCGCGCCTTCGATTTCTTCCGACCCATTATTCAAGGCACAACTGACGCTGGGAAGAGATTCGAAGGAGAGGATTTAAGAAAAACGGTTGACTTCATAGCCCAGCATGCCTTCGAACCATCCCAGCCTGAGGAGAGAGCGAAACTGGTTTCAGAGTACGGCGACCCCACCAAGAATGCGCCTATTACCAACGTAGGTGATAGCCCCGAGACAATCCAGTCGAAAGCAATCCTTAAGGGCCTGGCCGTGAGAAAACTGATGCGAACGGAGGATATCGTTGATATCAACAACTTCATTTCGGACAATATTCATGGATATACGTTGAGGTTGAAGCAGGGAGAACTAGGGCTGGATAAGGCAGCATGATAGATATTAGGATATGAGTGTAGTAAAAAGCACAAATTCCATCTCAGCTCTCAGAAGTAATAACCATTGCTGTTTCTTTGTTCCAAGCTCCAAGAATGAGGGCAATTTACGATAGCAAAGGCTAAGGAGCAAAGGGAGAGGAGGTGATGGTGGCATCAAAGTTGCAACGAGCTTCAGCGACTCACGCCTTTCGATCAATATCCGGCCGAGATGTGCCCAGTTACTGGGTCACAAATGTGTTTGTCCGCCGTTGAAGAATTTCGAATGAAATTTCGTCAGTGTGCTTTCTCAAAAATCTTGCCGGAAAGAAAATTTTGGATTCCCATGTTCAAGATTTGATTTGGGATACATTTTTTATTTTCCACTTCCTCAGTTTGTTATTTGGATTTGGATTTTTAAAGGTTTATCACGCAAAACACATGTCATTGGTGACTATGGCTTGCCCTTGCCTTAATTCAAAAGAGCTCAAATTTGAAATTTCTCATTTCTCACCATTGATTCTGTTCGCCCTAGCAATGAAAATTTGGCAATCGGAAGAGTGGTGGAAGAGAATCTTCTCAGTTCGGAGAAAAGCGGGCCGGGAGGATTGAGGCTAACTGAGGCAAAGATCCTGGTTGATGAATACGGCGCCAAATTTCTGCCACCATCCGTCATTTCGCTAGCACTACGAGCGCTTCTCCGGTTTTGCGATCGGTCGACAGGTCACGCTTGAGATGTCTTTACTAGCAGGTGTGCCATTCAAAAGCCTGTCTGGAAAGTCCTGTGTTTATTCGGCACTTAGTAAGTCTTGCTGTCTGCTTCCGCGAATTCGTGCTGACGTTGCATCCCTGTCAGTATGTCAGCCCGCTGCGACTCCTCGATCTTGAGGCCAAACTGCACTAGTCGCGATAGTCCCGTCAGTCCATATCTAGGAAGGCATAGAGGAATCTGTCCGCTATTATTCGCCCTTTCCAGAGATGGCACTCCGACCGTACCTGCGCGTCTCGTCTATGGGCGGAGGCGCCCTTTCCACACTTCTAGTGGAACCTGGTACAACCAAACGGAAGCGGATGTGAAGGTTATCCTTGTTCGCGAGGCCTGAGCTTCTCATCATCACCTGGGTATCTTCTGGCTCCTATCCTATCCTCTTCTCTCCTCTCGAATATGGCTACCCGATCGTCAAAGTTAACGCAAGGCACGAGCAGCAATCAACCAGTGCAGCACAAAGCGCAGCGGCGGGATGACGGGATAAACGTGACGATGATGGGCCGATATAGGATGATGTCGAGGCTGAATTTGACCGGGCGTGCGGGGGTGTACCGCTGGCTCAAGATGTTAAGGAGAAACGTCCAATCGCACCATTCGAGCAGCAGCGGAAGGACAGGATGGGGCGGAAGATGAGAGCAGGTTCGCGATTATTGAAATGCCCACTGGTACTGATGATGCGGGGAGTATGACGAGCGGAGGCGGTGTGAGAAGCAGAGGCGGAGGATATATGTTCTCGAAAGGTTCAAACATGTATAGGTGACGCGCGCCTGCAGAAACTGGGAATTGTACAAAGTTTTTTCCAACCTCCCTTCAGGACTTCCGTGTCGGCGTGAAGAAAAGGAGGTCCGTGACTATAGCGCAGACGTCCTAGGATAATATATCGCTAAGATTCGTAGCATGCAGGGTCCGTATGTTGCCTCTCCCTTTCCTTTCTACTCCTTTCTTACGCTACCGTTCAAACGGATTATAGTACTAGGCACGTCGGGACTCAGAGCTGTACGGGTTGACCGTTCAGGGAGTCCATCACGGGTCTGTCCCTGCACCTTATCAAAGATCCTGTTCGCGAAACCCGTCACTCCCCGTGTTCATGGAAGTCAGTTCACGCAATAGCAATGCGTTTGCGCTACTTATACCGATTTCGACATCACTACCCAGGCAATATCGCAGCTCCCTATTATCGAAAGATAGGCACGTTGTGGGGACCTTAGTGGGTTGGTGGCCGCTTTCTTCTGTTGAAGGTCCGGGCTGGCTATTTCCAATAATAGATGTCGCTTCCTCGCCCCGTTTCTTTCGTACTTTCTTACCGACTGTGCTCCACATAGAAAACGATGAGTAGCCTGCATTGGTGTATGCCCCACCCTCCGGCTGCCTTTAGGCCCCAAGTTTGTGGGCGACTGGAAAATAGAGCCCCATCCCTGATTCCGTATCTGTAAAGTCGCGTGGATGCCATTACGATGATCTAGGGATTGTTCAAGGCATGTTGACATCTTTCAATCACCCTTACCTCCACAGGTGCGCCGAGTAGTCCGATAGTGCTGCCGTCGTGCCTGAAAAATTTGGACGTCGACATGTGTCTGGGGAGGGAGTGTGTCTGGTGCAGATACGTCGAATGGGTCATGAGGGTGATTGACTGGCATCTACCGTGATGGATATGAGAGCCGTTGTTGGGTTCTTCTCTTCTGATACATGCTTGCTGTGGAACGCACGCACTTCATGGACATTATCATTCTGGCAGCCATAACTCATTCATGGGTTGCTACGTGCTTAACTGTTCCGCTGCGTTCTCCAGGGTATGATGGTACAGGTGGGTGTCACGAAGCTGCAGAAATAGTAAAGTGCTATATTCGCTCACGTCGACTCGTTGACTGAAGTCAAGGTTGATGACGCTCCGACTCGTCACTTCAGTCGAAGTGCGTAGATCTCGAGCGGTGTCCAGAACAATATGTCGTCTGTCGGGGATTGATGCGCTGACGTCGCTGTTTTGTTTGGGAATGTTTCTACTATTGTTGGTCGGGGCAAGGTCAGATTTACCTGAGGTTACCTATCACGATGCTGTGCTTGGTATACTTTTCTCTAACTGAAACGTCCCGAAGAGTCTCGTCGCACCTAAAGATCGCATTACGAGAACGGAGAAAAATGGGATATGCAGCGCGTGACATACTTGAAAGTGTCAGACACATCATATCACTAGCGGGAAGCAATATGCAATTCAACCAGCACAAGCATGATTATCAGGGAAAGGTAAGCACTGCAAGACGAAAAGTTGATAAATACGTGTTTGAATGAGTGGATAGCGTGCTCTGGTTACGGTAAATAAATAAAATATCGTGGCAATTATATTCCGCCACTATACATCAGCGACTACCACAGTACGTGTAATTGTCGGCATATCCAGAGTCATTTTCTGGTTGAAATTGTCCTACTCCAGTCCTGCATGAATCTCAAATATGTGTAGAACATAAAGAGAGACGAACCTGGTCTTCGATCCGGGAGAGGTGATATTGATCATCCGAGTCTTGACCGCGATCAGCCCTACTTTTTGCTCGGCCGACGGAAGGTGGGCTAACAAAGCTTGTTGACATGGCGAACTGTTTCTCCTTCAAGCTTTCTCTGCCATTCAACCTTTTCAGGAGATTTGTTAAGCCAGTATCACAGTTCAAAGTGATAGCACATACATTGCGACTGAATATATAAAGTCCAAAAATCAGAAATTACTAGGGAATTCAATGAGCATTCCACTCACAGAAAGTATTCGCATACAGTTTCGTGACATTGATGTGGAATGCCAACCTGTGGCAGAATGATACATCAACTTGCATCGATTGTATGCATGCAGAAAACATACCAGGTCAGCTTAGTGGGTAGGGCGAAGAATGAGATGAGCAAAAGAGTCTGAATTAGAGTTACAAGGGCTCCACGATGAATGACAAATTGCATGAGTGATTTGAGAATAGAGTTGGTTCTAAGAATTGTCATATCAGGGTATCGACGCTAGGGAGTGAGATTTTGCGAGACGTACCGATCCATTCCCGTTCGAGAAGAACTCAGGAAAAAGCACATGGCAATTGTTGCAGCGATATCAGTGGCAGCACCAAATCCTTTCGCGAGTCCAAAGAAAATCTTGGATATGCAGAGTTCAGTTTGCTTCAAGTAACATAAGATATTACTTACGGAGAACATGCCATTCCGGTTGGTAGCTAAGACACCATGGTGAAATACATACATAGTTACCACACATGCTAAAATTTCTCTATCAGCATTGAAGGGTAGATGTCCCATATACCTACATACCTATTCCTCCAACTAAATGAAAAGAGTTAAATTAGTTCCAGTAAGGATGCAATGAGTTTCAACGCACCGAATGCCAAGATGCCCAAGATTCCCTATTTCACACCGTTAATTCATTTCAATTGCGAAGTAATTCTGCTTCACAACTTACAATCAAGCCAATAAAAATCCAGTTTCCTTTACCGAGACGCTTCACTGTTGATTGAAAATAAATGTTAATAAAATCTATAATTGATTTGTTCTGCTTACCAATTATAAGTTGCTGAACAAAGTACATCTGCGAACTGCGAAAAGCTTCAGTCAAAGGGATCACGAAAAGGTGCGAGAGAAAAATATGTACATGAATGTAATGATCGTTGAAATAAGGCACTCGGCTGAGAGTTCACTGAAAGCAACATATGAGCCTAGTTTCCCAAAATATTTCGGAAATACTTACGGGGTTACAGAAGAGAGCGGCGCAAGCGATCCAAAGTGCGGTATCTGTGGAGAGAAATATGTTGAATATCGAACGCATCCTCCCAAGCTTGAAGTCGCTAACCAAGTAATAGTAGATGGTCTCAGCCACAAGAGCAGAGGAGATGAAGTCAAGTATCCTATCAAGAGTTGAGAACTGTTCAGATAAGCAATAAAAGTACTCACAGCATAAAGAGTGCCTGTCGAAAATGCTGTTAAGCCAGCGCTTGCGCACAGTAGATTAAAACGCACCGTTATTTGAACGATAAGTCTGTCGCTGCGATGTGGAAAATAGATATAAGCTTGGACTATTGTGATACCTCCTAGCCTTTTAAACAGCAAGCCATCAGCTTCCCTCCCAGAAGATAATTCTACACTCGTACAATAGTGAAATAACAAAACCTGTCCAAGGGATAGTAGTAGTCAGATGCCTTGACCGATGACAATAAAATATTGATACGCACCCCAATAAATGGGCGCAAAGAAGGACAGATCAATTCCTTCTGTGTCGGTAGAAGACATGGCGACAAAATTAGTATCCTATGTGAAGGAAAATCCACCAGGTATGGTATCGACGCCCTAGGTCAAGAGAAATATTCGTGAAATGCCAGGAATACAAATTATTCATTACGTACCGTCGGGGGGGGGGGGGGGCAGAAAGAAAATTGGCTCGTCTCCATACACGTGTGGAGTTGAGAAAGTTTAATAGAAACTACGCCTCAATGGAACTAATTGTTGACGATGCTTTGCGCAATGCGAAGTTGTGAAGGAAACAGGATACAATGACATGTCGATCAATGATGAGTTTAACTGTAAGTACAAGTGGCTACGTGCTAAATATGCTCCAGGAGTTATCTATCTGCTGAAAACGTCAACATTATCCATCAAAGGTTCTGGTCACGTCGCGGTTATCAGCAAGGTAAGCGGCTTATTATTCAATTGATCTCACGGATTGAGACCAAAAATTATGACGAATAACTAACCCACATTCTCCTCCGTTCACTTGCTTTCGTATTCTATTATTCAACTCTTGATTGTTAAGATATAACCTAAAGGCATGCTAACGGAATAACGAACAGCCAAGGATAATAAGAAGAGAAATATCGAAGCGTTACAAAGAACCCTTGAGCTTTCTGGTAGTAGCTGATGAATTCAGGATGAAACTCAAATTGTTTTTGGTTTGGACTTCGACGCTTCCAATTATGTATCAAAATGCTATCATATTCTATTTTAATTATTAAATATTCCTGGGCTTTGAATATTCACAATTGCAAGAAAACTCCATGCGAGTTTCACTTTGGAGATTATCTTTCTGGCTGTCGGTCATAGTAGCGAGTAGCCTAGGCTCTGCTCCTCGCTGTGATCGGAGGATAAGGTCATCGATGCTAATATGCCAGCGCATCGGCAAACTCTAATTAATTTACATGTATATGTGAAGAGCTGTACATCATGCCTTCTGATGACATTACATAGGTGCCGATCTTAATCTATCTGTGCGGCACTCTGCGATAATTTATGAGTAAAAGGCAGAGTTTGCTGGTTGTGCCAAGGAAGTACATGATGCAAATGATTGTAAAATTTGCAGGTATGTCGATCGCGGCACTCCCAGAAGGTCGAAATATTAGAATTTCTAATTGCGAAATCAAGGCTGAATTTTCTTCTGATTTCCGTGGTTCGCGTACATGCTACACATATCCAACAAAGGCATGATTCTTGCGCAGCTGCGTTACCGATGGCTACGTCTGGGTTAGTTGTACTACATATAAAACGGAGCTCAGACTTTGTCATGGATGCTGAACGGCAGTGCTGTGTCGTATATTTGGCTTGGGCAGCAGTCGAACGAGAAACCGATCACGCTGTTGAAATCGTGACTTAAATCGGGCTGAGTAAGTGCCCCGAAGGGACTATTTATGTAGTTCGGGCATATGCTTACTTGACGGCAGCTGGTGGTGGGCAAAGGGTGGAAACTCGAGAAGGTGGGACCTTTGACTACTCGTGAGTCATTCTCAGCCTGTCTGCTTCCGCCTACCAGCAACAGCTCTGATAGCCGTGATACCATTCGACGCATATCTACCTTCCATTTTGATGCTCTACTGTTTATATTTTCTATTGCTATGAGCGGTTGTATTTGACGGTATGCTCATATGCGACTCTGGGATTTGGAAGCAGATGCGTCTGCTGACGCAACAAGGCACTTTTCGTATCTCAAATACTATAAGGAGTTGTAAGTGGGCTCTGTGATGTGGAGGGAATAATTGCAATCTGAATCGGTTGGGTGTTTTCACTGCAGATACCAAGACCAAGAATATCGAGACGACATTAATGGCAACTGGATCGCGCAAGGCTCGATTCAAGTGCCTTTATCCAGCCAAGAACAATGATCTTCCTTAGATAGGCAGTATGGTGTGATGTGTTTTGCTTTGATTTTGTTCCTTGACCTCTGATTTCTACACTCATTCCAGAAGGAAGAGGAGCTTAGTACTTGTATAAATATACTGAAGATTAGCACCAGAAGGTCCGCGCTAGAAAAAAGTAGCAACAATCATAACTATGTCTCGAGTTCAAGCCCTTCGCCTTGGAAGTATTGCTCCTAACTTTGAGGCCGACACAACTGGAGGAAGAATCAAGTTCCATGACTGGTTGGGAGACTCTTGGGTGAACAATAACTCCCTCATATTCAATATCTAAATGACTGCCGTTAATTCTGCATCTGTTTTTTCAGGGAGTCCTGTTCTCTCATCCAGGTGATTTCACTCCTGTTTGCACCACCGAACTGGGAGAGGTTGCCAGACGTTCCGATGATTTCGCCAAGCGCAATGTCAAAGTGATAGGAATTTCTGCCAATGGCCTTGATGATCATAATAAATGGGTCAAAGACATCAACGATTATGGAGGAAAGGTAGCTCCCACAGATGTGCAGTTTCCAATTGTGAGGTTTTTTTTGTTGAATACTATATGGATACACTGCTGAAGTGGATTTTGTGCTTTAAAGATCGCAGACCCAGATAGACAGATCTCGACTCTCTATGATATGCTTGACTACCAGGATGCGACCAATCGCGACAACAAGGGGTTACCTTTCACTGTCTGTATTTTCTCTATTTCCGTTCAATAACCCTACAGGCTGATATTGTAGACAGGTTCGCACTGTTTTCGTGATTGATCCTAAGAAAGTCATTCGCCTGACACTCTCGTACCCCGCATCCACCGGAAGAAACTTCGTAAATGAATACATTCCACTCTTCTGCTGTTACATTCTAAAATTGTTCATAGGACGAAATTATCCGAGTGATTGATTCGCTTCAACTTGGTGATAAACATCGCATCACGACCCCTGTTAACTGGAAGAAAGGCGAAGACGTAATTGTACACCCCGGAGTAAACAACGAGGAAGTGAAGACCCTTTTCCCTCAGTATACACAGCATCTAGTTAGTATTTTCTTCAAGTCTAAATCCCTAATGTCCCTTGGGAAGTGCTGACATCAAGTTAAGCCCTACCTTAGGACCACGCCGTTGGATGTTTAAAATGCCAGAGACCAGACAGTCTTGATATATGAGAAACGGAAATTAAAATGTGTTCAGTAGAAATATTAATGAGCATGAGACCCTATTTTTTCTTCAGACTTAGCGCTGAGCATCTTGAAAAGTTACACTATGTTTTACGCAGGTCACATCCTAAATATTTCGGCAAAGATGGTTTACATAGTTTAATATCGTTTCCACTGATGTAGGGTAGATTATGAAAATGAAATATTAATTGCGCAGACATTGTATAATCAAAAGTAATTTGAATATCGCATGTCGGGCAAATGACTACGTCGTTGGCTTGTAAAAGCAACAACAGCAAACAAGTTTGACGCGTGACGACGCGACTATATCACGTGATTATTTATCTGCGACGCACAGTATTATGTAACATGTTACATCAACATTCCAAACTGCCAGACCACTCGTCCGACATTGACTCTTTCTACTTGAACTTGTATTCCTCTTCGCTCATATCTTTAGGATCCCTCGTCCCCCCTCTTCTTCCATAATCAGCCTCAATTACGATGCGTATGGTCTTCAACTTCCCCAGGACGATTATAAAGAATGCAAGGTGTCAAAATCAGGTTGAATATTCCAAACGGTATCTGCTTTTGCAGCCATCGCTGATGGTCTGGAATTACCCGTAGGAAGCTGCTGGAGAGATAATTTTCATCGTGTTCCTGTTATCTAAATTATTCACACCCACACAGCTCCTTTCATTAACTGCGAGCTTGAAACATGATTCTCGACTGAGACAAGAGCAGGTCTCGTAAAAGGACGCAAGGAGGAATAGGAGGAACAACCAAAAACCACGATAAGCGCGGAATCTCCGAAATACCGAGGGTGTTTGGAATTTACAAGTAATCTTCAGACTTTATGCAACAAATTGTCGGCTAACTATCATCAATCCCAAGATTTCGTTTGTGAGAGCAGCTACCTCCGCTTGCCGTTAAGTTGCCATCATGGATACACGTACATGTGGAATGTGTGCGACATTCAAAGGCTTGCCCGCCCCGCCGCGCCTAACAAATTCACATTCAAACAAGGACCACGGAAATGGCGTATGTGAAGCAAAAAGAAAGGTCATCTCTGACAGGATCATGAATTCGGGTATGTCGAAGCCCCCTTCCTTCTTTTTAAGCATCTAATGGAGTTAGTCGATTGGAGACTGGAGTAGATTCTTATCATTGTCGAGCCTCTTTTCAACCGGCATCGGATGTACGCCAGGTTACGCCGTCCTCAACATATGGCATAGTAAATATTTTGACTGGCTCCATAGAGTTGACGCCATGAGACTAATGCAAGACGTAAGCATCACAGTTTACACTAGATCTACTGCTCGTCTGCAGTAAATCGTGCTCGTCTCCCGCCTTTCGAAGATTGAGTGCTCTCTGCTGGCTTGTTCAACGCCCATTAACCCATCAATGCACTGCTCTGCATAGATAAGGTATGTCAACTATAGCCTGTAATGCGACTCAACAGGCTGTACGTTACAATATCTCTTTATTGCAGCACCTTATTCAGAGACTCTTTTGCCTCCGATTTCTTCCCCAGCAGGATGAAAGCAACATTCAGGTCGCTCGCAACAATGTGTTCGTGTCCGATCATTATCAGTGGTAAGTATTATTGCGTTTTGCGAACGAGACTTTCTACACTGGTTGATGTAAGCGATCTGCAGTACATCAAATTCACCTTCGCCGCCTGTGATTCTTGCCTATCACCTATATGCCATGTCACGCGTTACTTCCGCAGAATCAGGTTGCCTGGAATAGCTAGCATGATGTGTGGCCTCTCAGAAGTGGGTGAGGACCTGGAACCACATCTCGACTTGGCCAATGGGAGCCGCCTAAATCTACCGGCGAAAGATGGAGAGGATAGATATCGCGGGGTCGGCGCCCCGGGAGACTGAAAGTAAGATTGGTTCTCTTTCGCAAGATGCTCCTGCTTAGCACGCCCATCTTTTAGAGCACACAAGGATCTCAAAGTGCTACTCTTCGTGTTGGTGGAGGAGGACCGCTGCTGCTGCACAAGAACACTGGTTTGTGAAAATGACGGAGCAGTTATGCTTCTTAGTAGAACCTGCTAGCACCTTGGTCCGCCATTAGGGTCGCCGCGCATGTCTGATATAGCGACCAGAGAAATTTCGACGCATCTTAAGTAAGTAAACTAGGAGGACCGAGTAGTTTGATGCACAGATAGTTGTTTCGAAGGACCGTGGCTATGTTCTCAAGCAGGATGATCCCGCCATCTGGAGGACAATTGGGACTCGATGTGGGCAATGCAGACACGCAACTAGACCATTGGCCGCCGTTCTTCAGATCTCTCTCAGCAGACGCGAGAATGGCTTGTGCTTGCGCGGTTCACTTCCTGGCGTCATGCCCGCGAGACAGCACCAGTCAGTCAGCGATTTTCTGCGTCGAGCGTTGACTCCACCTCTGCCGCCGGACTTTCTATCTTCTCGAAGCACCCTTATACCATGCCCTGTTGGACATGGGCAACAAGCTCCCCTACTGAATGTGTCCGATTCAACTCGAAGCCAAGAGGTGCTTTCAGTTCAATAGGAAGATCTCCAGGGTATCTACGAGGTAGACATTGATCCTTATCAGAGAAGCAATGTCCGATAGGAATCTGGTTAGGAATCTATTTTCTCTTCGTCAGATAGGTTGCATGGTCTGTCTGACTCTCAAGACCCGAAGGAAATTGGATTGAAGCAGGCGTAGGCTCGATGCCTGGTTGCATGAGCAAGGCAATCGGATGACTGTCGGCCATTACATAGACCAAAGCGACTGGCGATTGGTCAAAGGATGATGTAATTGTGAAGATGTATCATTATGCTGAGGCATATGGCCTGCTGTGACGAAATGCATTATCTCCTTCGCACTCCCAAAAGGCAGATTTCATAACGGTGCATTGAATGTTGTGGAACACGCAGCGGGCGCGCATGGGACGATGAACAAGTGCTTTGGAGCACCTCTGCAGAGGCCTCATGCATAACATCCCTTCTCACCCTGGTCTACAGCTGTCGCGGATGGGGCATTGGCAATGCGTCCTGTATGCAGAATGCGGAGACCTGACGTTGAAGGCGCTGACGTGGCAGTCGAATAATAGCCTTTCGAACGACTATCTATATCGCTCGTTACGACGGGTGATGCTGGAAAGTGTCGGTGACTGGGCTGCTTCTTATACGTGTCAGAGAACTCCTCCGGCGCGCTGACGAGCATCATGACGTAGACATCAATACTAGTCGCCGTTTGCTCAAATCCATATGCGTGTTAGCTGGGAGGCTTGCTATTCCAGAATCCTTCGACATTCCTTTGCTTTGGGAGAAGGGTGTCGCACTGGGCACATGGTCAGAGCTGCATAGCCCCAGTCTTGGCATCGCTCTTCTATCATATGGAACGGGATGGATCATCGATCATCTGTCTAAGTCAGGAGCGCCAATGTCCTCAAGCTTCAATATTCCAATGCATGTGACTTTTATTGCTGACGTAATCTATTTGACCCTAATGGGCTCGATAAATACAGCGCCAGACGTGCCAAGCGCTTGTTACGGCTCAACCTCAAGACTTGCCATCACACCCCCTACATATGAAAGGCGAACCTAGAGTTGCTTAGTTACTAATATTTTTAAAATTATTAGATGCTTTCACGAGCTTTTTTCATGACCCAGGATGGCTTTTCTTTCACTAGTTGTGTAATGCACAAATTAAAATGGCCCTCACCTCGTGCGTCCGTGTTTCTTCTCGCTTTTCATAATTAGCAGGCTGCGGAATGCTATTCAGATAACACTGTCGGATCTTTCACTGAGACGAATGAGTGTTACAGCACTCCAATGACTAGGCAGATTGAACCAACATCAACATCGGCAGTGCTATTTCTTTAGCTCTCACGCCTCCCAGATACTGTGTCAGTGACCCCCGAATCATTTATGCCAGGACATGGAGATCATGGCGGGTCTATAGACAATGTCTGTTCATCAAGTGCCAACGGAAAAAGAAAGTGGAGAAATCATGGCCGACACTGAAAAGCCCGGGCTCGGCTTCGACCCACCGCTCGATTCCGCTTTCGATCCAGGCAGGATCCAGGTCACAGTAGTCTCATAGATCCCATGCCAAACCCTTACTTTTATACAGCCCTCAAACGGTGGGTACAGACATTAACCACGTAGCTATGGGAAATACAAATTGTGGAAGATATGAAATGTGGCGAGAGAACATCGGGCAGAACAGGATAATATACCCCGTGCAGTACCACAGAAAATACGTGGAAGAAGAAAAAAGTAGAGCAACTCAAACCTTGCAGTTAAATTCTCCCAAATATCCTCTTTTGCTGCGAGTGCCCAAGCGCTGAGATCAACTATTTGCACTAACTTCCTGGCTTACGTGGAAGCCTTGTTTGGCGAAAGCCTGACTTGCAAGCAAATGGATTATTAGAGTTTGCTCACAAGACATATATGACATATGTCTTTTTCTGCGTTGCGCAGAAATGTGGCTCCTTGCGCAGATTTGGCGCGGGAAATGCCACATCGCTTAGTTTTGCGAAGATATATAATGTTCGGTCCCGCCAACCTGCGTAAAGCAAAAAAAAGACATATATCCAGTATATGTCTTGCGCGAACTTTCTATTATTAGTCTCTTCAAGTTTGATCGCTCTTCTTAAATGTTATACTGCTCTAAGGGCTCGCTTAGAACTCGTTTATGCTTGATTCGGCTTCTTTTTATGCCCGATTCCATGTTTATTTAGCAGTTGCTATGCCTACATTCCTTCATTTTTTAAAATTTTCTTTGAAGCATCGGGGTAGATTGGAATGCATATTAACTATTATTACTTGTATATTTCTACCGTAAGTACTCTGACTGGCAGTGAATGCTGAATACCATAAAATTTGGAGTACCACCAAGAAGTCACCAAAATTAGAAATTTCGCCTGGGATCACATCACCAACGTCTAGCGTTAATATAGACTCTATGTCAAAATGTAGAAGATTAGTCAATGCACGGGATTTGGGACCAGTGCGATCCGCTCAGTCGCCGTTTATCTGTTATGCTCAAATTCTAAAGACTACTTGCAGGAGAAATAGGGATTGTATTGGCTGCGCGTGCCGCAAGTTTTTCGCACCTTATCTACTTGGATCAAATCTTCTAATGTTCATCACCTCTTCACCTCCACCAGATGAGTTGACCATGCTACCAATTAAATAGAGCACCAATGAACTCAATGGAAGACAAGAGAAGGACACTGTGCCACTACCGTCACATCTTCTATTTCAAGATCTAAGATAAGATGAGTGAAATGACATTCAAAAATAATAGCTATATGGGCGGGATTAGAGGTCATCGTTGAATGAAATTCGGGAATAAGCATGAAGCCGGTAGAAATTCATGGAATATACTATGCCTAAATTGTCGAATAACTTGAGATATCCAAGACACAACGGCAGGAACAGGCAAGGCTAATGATAAAAGCAATTAAAAATAAGGGCGTTCGCTATGATGTGTGGGATCGCGCCGACTTCACCGGGAAAATCATGACATGCGTTTCTGAACAGGGTCGCTCTGGACGTGCCAATGGAAGTTCGACGGTTACACTTATATTCATATCGAAGTCTCGACTTGATAGTTCCTCGGATGCACACTACATGGCGTTCACAGAACGGGGCCAGTAGATGAGTTCAAACAGATCGGAATTATGTTGAGTGCCGAGCGGTCGAGTTCGGCAGGAGTAAAATTACGGTGCTAATTTTCGCCATAGCGTTCATCAGACATATCAGTTACTGTGAAGTAGTCAGTAGTCAATCCTCCACGGTACTTCTCTACAATGACTTAGTTGACGGCAGGATCCAGCTTTTTGATGGGGCAACTCCTATTAGACGAATGAGCGGGAACTTTTGGATTTCCCTCTGATTGCTGTGATATCAAGTACAAATAATTTCACAGATGTCGCACTTCTGACCCCAATTTAAAAATCTCTCATACATGGATGTCGCCAAGTCACCATTTTTATACGTATTACTAGGTCTGCAACTCCAGAGTCGGCAGATAAAGCCGATCTTTCAATTTGATTGAAAAGCTTTCAGGAAGGAAGAGGTATATGCATCTCGATCTTATCGCATCGCTCAGTGCTGATTTAGTTTTCTCCGTTCTGAATGATGCTCTCCCGGCAGTCCGCATGCAACCTCCTGCTCTTGCTACTGTTACTGTTTGACCTTGTTAATATCAATAGTTCGTCAGTTGGCCATGTGGAAAACACTTTCTTACCTTATAGCCCCACTTCATAAATACTGAGGACATTGAAGAATTAGAAATCGAAGCATCATGATATAGTTGGTCAGCGAATTTCTCGACACCAAAGACACGACAGTAAGCCCGGCTGTCCTTGCAGTGCTTCGGTAAATTTCAGCATGAAATAACACCTCGACCTGTAATTTCTGGATTCAGTTGTGATCCAGTCACTTGTTGAGAAGAACGCCGGAATTCAGGATGGGGTACTGATGGACCGTGAGATATGCGGCGTGCTGCCAATGGGGATGGCTGCTGTTAGCCACGTGCGGACTTCCCATGCACGTGGTAGGGACTGTGCTTCCGAGTATTTTTACCTCCTTTCATCCCATGTCGTTCGGCTAATTCTCGAACACTAGACGCTACCATTTCTTCTCCTTCCTATCTTTAGAGCCTATCTAAAGATCCAAAACTTTTAAACCCATCAAGTACTACTAAAGATCTACGAATCTACTGAAAGTACCGCAAGGGAAGCTATATGCCAACAGTAATTTTGACTGTATCAACAAGTCGACCGTTGATATCGTACCATTATTCATAGAAGATCGGGAGCCTCGATATGTCTACCGTGTTATCAGGTTTCTGCAGTGCTAGTTTACTTTTATTTAAATCTACTAAATGATCATCGGAGCGACAAGCAGGTGTAAATCAGGCGTAAATTCTGGCCGACCAATGTGGCGACTAGTTTACATAGATGTAGCATAGTGATGGCGGAGAACAGGCTGTATAAGATTGCCTCCCCATAAAAACGTATCCTCGTAGGTCGTTACCGCCCACTAAAGCGCTCAGACGCACTTGTTTCATTTATTCTCGTCAATGGCAACCCACAAGGCTTTCCTAGGATTCAACGCACCGCCCAAAGATGCACCATTGGAGTACGCACTCGACTTTCACTTAAACGAAAATCCTAGCTATCCGGCGTTCGTTTATCCAGACGAGAACGGGCAGCTGAAATATATCACCTACGGCGAGGCTGTCCCTGCAATTCATCGCGCAGGTCGTGTTATAGCGGAAGCCATGAACTTCAACTTATCGAAAAGCATTCGTACCGTGACACCAGTTGTTGCACTACTTGCTCAAACGGGTAAGCATGGAAGAGCAATCCTATGCATCTAGGCTTCACTAATTAATTTATGCAGATTCGTTAACCTACACAACTGCAGTACTGGTGAGTGCCACGCAGAGAAGTTCTTGGCGAGTTTTTTCAAACGCTTTCCTTGTTGCAGGGCCTTCTCCGTGCTGGCATCACTGTCTTTCCCATCTCCCCACGGTTTTCTCCCGACTCGATTGCTCATGTGCTCAGGACTGCACAACCGCACTTTCTCTTCGTAACCCATCAAACGGACGCGCTCGCAGATGAAGCACTTTCTCACCTGCAGAAGAGCTCTGATCGATTACCCTCAATATTGGAACTTCCTACGTATGAGGAATTTTTCCACGGCGACAGCTCATTTGAACCTCTCCCAGAGCACCACCGTGAAATGGATGAGATTGCATTAATCAATCATTCATCCGGTCAGCACGCAGCTATGACATCGTGGACATCGCACTCACTATCTGACGATTTTAGGATCAAGTGCGCGCTTTCCTAAAGTCATTCATTGGACATCGACCTTTATTCTGTACGGTGCTGAACGCATTGGTAAGTTTTATTTTTTTATTACATAAGAATTATTTCCCAATGAATACCACCACAGAGTACGACGATCAAAAGTTGACTGGAGAAATATTTGCATTACCTGCGCTAGAGCTATTCCACACAATCGGGTTGCTTTCTATATTCTGGATGGTTAGTCTTCAGTCTCTGCAGAGCTTCATCCATAGCTCACATTAATCGAACTTCTTCAGACTCGGACCGGTTATATTATAGGTTTGCTTAATCCTGCAGATCCCGGTGCCATATTCCCTGCGGATATGAATCTCATGTTTAAAACCATTGAGCTTATAAAGCCGACATATGTTTATCTCTCCGCGCGTATAGTAGAGGTATGTCAATCCTATAACCCCGCAAGTATCTTCGTTGATATTGGACAGCTCTGGGCGGAGGATCCCTGCAAAGTGGAGACGCTCAAAAGTTGTGCTGTCGTAAGTATTGCCCTCTCGGTTTGTGAAATAAAGCATTCATGGATATAAAGGGAACCGCCGGTCGGTTTGTGAACAAATCCATCGGAGATAGTCTTGTTAAAGAAGGTGTTACACTTACCACCATGTTTGGATCGTACGTATGGCGAGCTGAATGAAGTAGCCAAATCTCTGACTTCTTTTTCCTCAGTACCGAAAGCTCTGCCATCGCCAACTTTACTCGTAAGTGGATTTCGTTAATATTCATGTGCTTCTAGTAGGCTCAGCCGAATTTCAGTACAAAAGCCCGAAGAATGGGAATACTTCACCGTGCATCCTCGCCCAGAAGTTCGCTTCATTTCTCGCCCAGATGGGCTCTCTGAAATGATAGTTTTGGTGAGTAACTGCCTGGTATCCGAATATACACTTTAACCAATAAATCCCATAATTGACTAGCTTACAGAGCAAAATTCTTTGCCTATATGCAATGCTATACTAGACGGTCAACCATGTTACAACCTCGGCGATTTGTTCCTTCCTCATCCTACGAAACCAAACACCTATCGTATGTTCGGCCGTATCAGTGATCAAATTATGCTTGCGACTGGAGATATGGTAACCTAATACCCAGTTTCGATTAATAATGCTATGCGCTGACAATTTCTGTTGGCAGGTAAACCCTATTCCGACTGGTAAGCGTGAATCCGAAGTATTGATGTTAGTATACTGAATGGAATATTCATCACATCCAGAGGAAGCCATTCGTCAGCATCCATCCGTATTGTCAGCAGTAATTTTCGGCCACACTAGATCAACTCTAGGTGTTGTAATTGAGCCCGAAGTTGAGTATGCATTCGAATCAACTAATTCGACGGCGAGAGAACAGTTCATTGCGGACATATGGTTCGTTTCTGCTCGGTTCTTCTTGGTCTGCACTGTTGATCGTGAATTTATAGGCCCGTGATTGAAAGGTCTAATCAAGACTCTCCCGCGTACGCACGTATATCGAAGGAGGTAGGTTCAAACACCGGTCCATTCGAGCAGTGCTCACAATAATATTTAGATGATAATTGTGGCGAGCAAAGATAGACCTTTCTCATACTCTCTAAAAGGGCTCCCAAAGCGCCCCACAGTCTGGCTTGAATATCAACAAGAGATCGATCTTCTTTATCGCGCTGAGCTTGGTAGCATAGCTACGAGTCCCTGCGGAACAGCCCGCCCATAATATTAATATCGCGGTACTATAGTAACAGGTCATTTTTATATCTACCAGACGCATAAAATTTTGATGACAGTTCTTCTCCACTCCTGATAAATTAGTTGCTAATTATTGACAAGCCGAATGTATAATTCCATGATTTATGAACATAACGAGCATGCGCAGTGTATGTCCTTGGAATCGCGACAACCTATTTCTATGGGAGACAGGTCCAAATTCAAAACTTTATTAAGCTAAGCACGACTTTCAGCCGCTTCACTGGCTCGCAACTGCCATTGATCTGCCATCTAAATCAGACAAATCAAATTCGGTAGCAAGTATCTACTCCCGAATCCAAGACACTGCGAATGCCGCATATTGATCACCCCGGGCGCAGCCTGGTGTGATTAGGATGGAAATTCATCATTATATGCAACTGAATTTAAACTTTAGTTGATCCTATCTACCAGGTTCAACCGGTGCTTCGTAGAATTCTAAAATATTGTCGCGTTTTCCGCGGAGTCATTCCAACTTGGAAATTCTGATTAAAAAAAACATGCTACTTCACAATAAGAACATTTGTCAGAGTTGTATTTACCAAGCATGGATGGCATTCGAGGAGTGTTAACGAATAGAAGGAAACCTGGGAATAAGGATTATAGGGGGTTAATTGAATCAGTGTATTCGAGAAAGTTCGGTCGTGTTCGACGAAACAAATGTCAAATAAATGGACATAGTAGTGCTGCGAAGGTCTTTAAGTTGGCATATAAGTTAAATAGAAGAGTCTTAAATGACTAGACAGATGGTAGCAAGCTCAAAACATTGGCTGAGACATTGACGTTTGACATTGACAAGCGAAACTGGAGTCCGTCCTATTTACCAAGCCCATTAGGGACAAATAGATTACGTCAGCGCTGAGCAGAGCGAGCGCGCTGCTCGGTCAGCGTGATTCGAGTCTCCTTCGTTTTGCCCGGCATCTCTACCACCGCCAAGGAATCATTTCGGCACACGGAATCCGTCTGTTGTGATAAAGCATTATGTGTTCGATGCTATAATTTACAACCTGGCATCATTGGCCGGCAGCAACCATCGCAAGCACAAGTCGTAATTTTCCTGGCAGTTGGAACACGCTTGTGTTTGAAGGAACTCCGCAGCGAGAGCCCGAGGTAGCTATCCACCACTTCCTCTAGCCTTGCTTATCAACTCCCTCAATAGTTTCAAGCCTATGGCATGAGTTTGAGACATCTGGCAGAGGCTGCGCGATGGTGATTCCAGCGCAGTCTGCATTTCAGATGTCATCATTTTCACGAACCTGCCCAAAACGACAGGCGAAGCAGGTAATCTACGACTCAGCCTCCAGCACGCAGCGCATAGATGGTAGCGATACCTCGCCATCCAACCTCTGTGACAATGACGACGATCGTGTATGGTCAAGGCAGGAAACGTCCACGACAACATACACAACCATAGCCAGCATCAAGCTCAGGTCGAGGCAGCCGAGGAGGTCGAAGCAGCTAGGTAGGCCTAACTGGGGAGTTTACTGAGATGGGGATTTCAGAGGTAAGGCGTTTGCTCGCGCTTGATATGTAGCTGACTACTAGCTCGACAACTTTCTAGAGCGTGATTCCCGCACACCTTGGCATACATGCGTATGTTCTATCTTTGGCTTTGTACGATTGTAACTTCGCCTTCGCGTTGTTACCGTAGCTCCGATGAGTATCACGGAATCAGAAGGCGCGCTATGTTTGGAAATACAGAGCTGGATGAACATATCGGTGCCATAGTGGTGCATCGGGGAAGTCGAGCGTCCGCGGTTAGAGGGACAACTAGACACGTTCATCATAGCCCATGTAGCTAGGAGTACGCCAAGTCTGCTCGAATGTATCAAGTGTGTTTGATGGGCTAATGCTCGATTGCTGGATAGAGCATGATCCGGCAAAGGGGTCTTGCCAGAACGTTCAATCTGCGTAGGTCTGCCAGTCTCGTGCATGATTTTGAAGCCACGGTGGGCAATCTTGCTCATAACATGCCACGGAATGAGAGCGATATCGTGCCCTAGGGAGAGGCATGGTGGTAAAGTGCAAGGCAGAGGAGAGGGTGCCGCGCGTGATGGTCTTATAATACAGCGGGTCCCATCAGTGCCCTAGTCTACAACCAGGCGAATTGCTTTTCAGTCAGCATCCCGAAATCTCGAGCACGCGAAGACCGCGATATAGATCACTTGAACGGCAGTGCACAAGACCACACCTGCCACGAGGGGCCTGGTCGCGTCCCTGTAACTTGCTCAGCATCAATGTCTTCATCGCTCTTCCAGTTCTTGAGTATCATGAGGCCAGCTCAGATGCTCCGAGGAGCGGAAAGGATGAGGCCAAAGGTGACAACTATACTCACTAGACACGGTATTCATGGTTCGCCCAAATAGGGATTGTCGTTCGCAGAAGAGCAACCGGAACCACTCTCCCGGACTCAGAGTATGCGTTCATTGAGCAAGGCAAAGCGCCTTGCCCACCTCCTTTGTCTTCTGATGCCGAAACGTCCACATATCCAGGCCCATCCACTAAGGCCCGCAGAACCTTCCCATAGAAGATCATCCGATCTTCTCACAATCAACTACCCGTTGACGAAGAACACAGTCCGAAGATGTGTCCACACGGCTGGAGAGTGAGATGTATCATGCGATAGAGATTGCGCAGAAGGCAGACGGAAATACGGCCAGCTGAGACTCACGAAATGCCGACAAGGGTGTTTGATGGTCAACGTTCGGGGAGGGCATGTCGCTAACACATTCAATCACTCTCGCATAGTTGCGGAACTAGATAGACGTGGCATTGAGTAGAGTTGTCGTTGCTCAAGCTTCCATTCTCGTCACCACTGTACCTGCTGCCACCGCCTCGCTCGTCGCTGCTGTGGTCGGGCCTTCTCTTTCGTTATGTGCAGTGCTGGCATATTGGAGCGCCACTACAGGATGTGGAGGTATATGCGGACAAAACAAGCATGGTGGCGTGAAGTTCACGCTGCTTTGCTTGAGGTCCTATTCAGATGTTTGGCTGCTCAGTGGTTGTGAACGAAGAAGCAGACAGGACTTACCCAGCATAGTCATCCCCGGCGTTGGCTATGACTCATATCTTGCTATTCATTTATGTGGTGTCCTTGCAAAGTGTGCAACGTCGAGCTAGCCTTGTCACAGTGCATTAACGTTTTCCGTGGGTGCGATCGTGCTCATTGTGACCTGATCTCCCTCGCGTGCGCATCGCTGTTATCGTAGCTCGGGTCACGATGTCAGGACCCAAACATGGATATGTCGGTTTGGTTGCGATGTCCTTGCTCATTCTGGTCGCACAACATCGGCGGCATATGCGCGGTGCTCCCTCGTTGTTACTTACGTATTCACCATGAGCTATTAGGATTATGTGGCTTTCGGTGTTATAGCCTCTGGTGCTGGTGGTAATGCCAATACTGAGGTGTTCGTGTTCTTGTCGCCGTCCCTTACGCGTACTGAGGGAAAAGGGCCGATGATCGTTGGGACCTGCTTCCTCACTCTTCCTCAAGTCAGTGAGATCGCCTCGGTATCGTCGCTGGCACAGAGAATGCGATATAGCAATTCAGAAACAAGGAAATCTCCTAGCATA
This sequence comes from Nidula niveotomentosa, assembly GCA_036937135.1. Classification (NCBI taxonomy): domain Eukaryota; kingdom Fungi; phylum Basidiomycota; class Agaricomycetes; order Agaricales; family Nidulariaceae; genus Nidula; species Nidula niveotomentosa. Next base: position 88,998 of record JASFDE010000033.1, read on the forward strand.
GTGAGGGATTTGAATACGACGCCACTATCGCCCTCCTCCATGCAAGAGACAGGCATGGCGTATCGAAGACACGACAATCGGGCAAGCAAGTTATTCTTCGCTGGGAAACACGGCGCTGGACAACAGAGGCTCGCGTTCACAAAAGCACACCAGGAGCATGTGCGTCATGAGCAACAATAACAAAGGAGGGGTCATTCGAAGAATAGCAGAGGCCATCTGTTCCAGTATAGCATTCGTATTCTGGATAAGCGCCAAGGTCGTAGGTAGCGCCGCATGAGCTGCTTGAGGTACTACTAATCTCTGAATGCCGCTGAGTCTTGATGGAAGCAATCATCAGAATGCTGCATAGTAAGCTTCTAAACGTCCCAGTGTGCCTCCGTGCAGACATAATCCAAAGAGCTGAAATTCCGGAGACCTGAACCGAAAGTAGTCCAGCTAATGTTAACGCTCTCAATCACCGTTCCTCGCGTGTTTCTAACGCCAGATAAAGCTTATGCGTCTGCTATGGGTTAAGGTGAGCTCTGACTAATGAACCTTCCATAGAATGATAGCTAACGTACATTTCCTCCAATCCGAATAGTGAGCTGTTGAAGATCAGCGACTCTACAAGTTTGTTCAGCGTTTGAAAAGTGGACTGAGGCACATCAGCTTACCAGCCATGCAGCTGTAGCATTTATCGTTCTTGCCTGCAACAGACAGAGCGACATGATCTGCACCGTTCTTAGGCAACCATCATTGAGCTTAGACCTTCTAAATCACTCACCTGGTTCAATCACGAGACGGAGCAATCTTCCGGAGAAAATAAAATTAATGGGCTTCTGGACGTCGATGCTTTCCAGCAAGAGGCGCGAATTTAACAGGCCCGGCTTCCTGACGCTAGCATACGCCAACTACCATCCAAGCTCGGACTCAAGAAGCCGCTGCCATTTCCGCCTAGAAATGCGTTTCATGGAGTTACGGTGTATTCTAACCAGATGACGTAAGTTTACAATGACCGAACTCGGAAACGACATGAGCTTACCTTCCTAAGCCACCGCAATTCTTTCTTTCGACACCGTCCATGCCCTTTCCCATCTCACTATTAGTCATTAACGCCATCGTTCAAATGCGCTGCGACAGTCCTGAAATGTCTTTGTGCAAAAAAAAAGGCGAGTCCGCATCACTTCCTAAATGATAGCAGTTTATCTCATCCACTCTTGGGTCAGGATCTTGACGTTTCTAGGAAGACGGGAGAGCTAAACAAGATCACTTCTCTGAACGGCGCGAACTTGCCTACATAATCCTCGATAGAATTGTCCTTCAATAGCTAACGGATTGTTGAGATGGCCTAACAAGAGACATAAGGGCAGTATAACCATGTATCGAGGCTTCGTAATCTCACCTCCGTAATTCTCGGAATGCCTACCAAACGACCTCGGAGACCTGTCCGAGACTAGCATCAATTGGATATCGCCTTTTGTCGTAAGTTAGCCTCCTCAGGGAGGCACGCTCTACCTCTGGTAGCTTTGAGAAAGGAGTCACCCGAAGTTCTAAGGCGGTTTAGAAAGAAAGAGTGAATTTAGCTCAATTGTCTTTTGAGACGGCATAATCTTACATTTTGTTCCACGACAGGGATATCTCTGCCATTTGCCTGCCCCACATAACGCGTTTCCGCCTCGCCCCTCTCCATCGATGGCAAATACGTTGAAAGAATCCCGAGTTGTCCTGTGAACGACTACGTAGTCAACATGATCATCAATAGAAACAATAGGTACTCTCGTACCTTGACAATCTTCGGAAATCATTTCCACCTGCCAAATCCTGCCTCAGTCTGCTAGAAAACGCACCGGAGATCCTGAAAAGGTCTGCAGAGAAGCTTGAGTTCACTATGATCATCTTTTGGAACGATACGATCCTACCTTGATCAATTTCCCCAAACGGATACCTATCAAGCCCTATCCCCACTATTCATCATCTCGCATTGAGATATCCCTCGTTGTGCATGAATGCCCCATATACCTGGAGAAGCGGCATAACTGCCTCTTGATCATCAGAATGTTGATATGGTGCAAGATTTCTGGTAGAGCTTTTGTCCGCTTCTGTGACCAGGCACGGACCAAGATCCGAGGAAGTCAGGGGGTGTCAGAAACAACAACGGTGGATCTTGTAGATTGCATGAATCATTACTATCGTTCGTCCCATTATACCTGATAGTGATACCAAATATCAGCAAGGGAAACTCATTGATGCCATTTATTCCGCTGAGCGTTGCTGGGACATGCCATCCCATCTCTCAATGGAATGCGTACACATCGTTGTGATGGATCTGGTTGATACTACCCGCCATCGCGCATAATCGGGGCCCAGTATTTTGATGTGGCAAATGTTGTTTCTCCAAAGTCAAAGTGCCTACGTGTGATTGGGTGACGTGGCACAATGGAAGCGTGCCGCGAGGTATGGAAAGTAACCAAAATCGTCGCCCAACAGAGGGCGCCCCTGCATGATCAAAATGCGGCGATGTTTGAAAGCAGACGGCAGGAATGTCGCTCCGGAGTACCACTGTCACTAGTAGTAGAAGTAGTATCTGCCGAAAGCAGAGCCGTTGAAGATGATAATCTACATTCAGCGATTAGTTCCGTTGTACAGTTTGAGTGATGGAAGCTAGGACAGCGTACCTTGGTTCATAATAACAGCATTGAAAACCCCTCCTGACTGGAGTTGAGTAACCTTCTCCTGCAAGTATTTGGGCGAGAAAGCCTAGCGGCTCTGAGCCCTCCCGCCGCGATTCGGATGACGGAATCGTGGGGCAGGGGTCAGCTGGGAAGGTTCTTGGGGTAGAAAGCAAGTACTAAGTGTTTGTTGCATAAAAGGCGAGACTTATCTGCAAAATCTGGTCGCGGTTAGACTATTGATACAAACGCTGCGCTGGGCTAGCCATCGTTTTGGATCATTCATTCTCGTAAACTAGGAGCTTTTCGCCTGTCCCAAGGTTCGTGCTTGGAGTCCAGCAGAGGAGTATATATCCTGGGCCAGGAACTGGAGAAGTGAGCTACATAAGCAAATGGTGTAGAAAGGTTTGCTTACAGAGTTAGTATCAGACAGGTGTCTGCTAAGAGAACGAAAGTAGCGCTAACCATGCTTGCTTACGAAGGCAGAGGCGAAGCACGGTCATCACTGGCAGCCTGGCCACGAGATCCCTGATAGATGAGACAAGTGCAGCACAAAAGCACAAAAGCACCTCCAGTTATTAGAAACAGGAAATCCTGATGAAGCTCGAGATGATTCAGAAAGACGACCGATACATTACCGAGGGAGCGTTATTGCGGCGCTATTGCACTGAACCGTCCTGGCCACGAGGCGCCGTTCAGCGTTACTAAAGGGATGGGTAAATCTTTGGTAAGTGAATACGACCATATACGCAAAACTGAATAAAATCTTGTATGGGAAAAGTAGATGGGGACTGAAGGCAACAAATAAAGGACATCGAGCAAGAAGGCCCCAAATTGATGAAGTTGATATTTGAGAAGTTGGTGTGACTTTCCAATATTTACCAAAGCTTGTTGCAACTGGTCGTAGGGCGGCAGCGCTTGAATCTATAACATTGTGACATTTCAGCATAAAACAGTTTCCACAGAGCGAGGAAGGCATATGCTATAATTCCTGACTTACAGAAGACGCAGAAAAACCACCCTCGACTTATCCTGTTGAAACTCATCAGAAACGAATGGAAATTGTGTCCGCATCCAAAGGGTTCTGCAGCCTTCGAAGGCGTCCAACGTTTGCAGTGCGGGTTACTCATGTTCTTAATGCCGCCAAGAGTAGCTGCGTCCTGTGCGGCAGGTAAACGGAGGGACAGCAGTATAATTTACGTATGCTAATTCCTACACAGAACAGCAGGATGGCAGCATGTTAGTCCAGTGATCCTTCGTTTTGTGAACGAAACGGTCGAGAACGCACGAATCATAACGACATCTCCTGCCAACGAGGGCAGAAAATGCCTGAAACCATTTGAGAAAGTTACTGAGAGTGATGTTGAGTTGCAATAAAAGACAGTGTAGGCAACTGATAGTGAAGCTAATGAGAGAATCGAGAGATTGCCAAGCGTTCAAAATCTCGTGTGACTGAGAAATTGAATGTGTGTCACACTGTCACCGATATTCACGTAATATCGTGAAGCGCGCCCCGGAGTCCGGACTCGGACATGCAGATGCGTCAATTTGTTTTTATGTATTGAGCTCACAAGCCGACGACGTCCTAGACGCCTCCTTCTATAACATTTGACCAACTGGGCATGAAATTCTATGGACAGAATTCCACAGTCAGTGCCTGGCTGTGCGGCTGGATCCTTCCCTCGACAGCCCTCATATATGATAGCCTCTTGATAAACATTCACAATCTAACCTGAGGCATATACGTCACCGCCACCGTCCATCATTGGCTCACCACCGTAACGCACGGTCCATCGTCGCTCCCTCGTACGAATGCATCGCTTCTCCAACCTATGCTTATCATCGTACTTTATGCTTAGATAAATTTATGTCAGTGGAACTCCTACCACTCCTGACGTCCTTCCTTAACAGCCCCGCCACCTCACGTCCTCACTGCGCGCACTATCATCGCCACCCCTCCCGACGATGAAACTAGGGGGCACATAAGATAGCAGCTTTGTTCTAGGAATATGATGGTGGAGAGCTGACCTGATCCATGCATAGTTCACGAAACCGTTCAAGAAACCACTAGCCTAGGTTAAGCGTTTACGCGTTGTTCATGTAGGATTCTGGGACTAGGAGAAGCAGGATAGCTGCGTGACATGCAGTGGAGCAGTTTATCTTCCCGCATCCGGCGTAAGATGGCGCTTGTACGGCGTGTACCTCAAGGACACGGTGCGTCTTTCGACCCAACTCGTATTTCATGTTTATTCAGTCTCCCAAAAGACCGCAGTTGCCTTTCACTGCGGGGATAATGAAGGCGTTCCTGAACGAATCAAGCCACCCTCCACCCAGTCTGAACAATTCCATTAAATCCCTTGTCGCTTCAGTAGGTGTTGGAAGGAGGTGAGGCATCGCACCATTGTTCCGTATCGTGCTCGTCATGCACTCCAGCTATCGAAGTAAGATGTGTGTTGTTCGTATTGGGGGAGCGCGACATGCATAGGGAAAGCTGTACTTCCACCCATGGAATTCTATGCCTAGTATTTCCCCAACTATTGTCTAGCCTCGATTTCCCAGCCAAATTCCTGCCATTATCTGTGCAACACTCAAAACTTAAATCTTAGCATTTAGATACGTGAATACTAAAGAGCCATCCACTTGAAATTATAGCTTGGACCTCACTTCAGCTGAAACCGATTTCTTTCCATTGCAAGCATTCTGGGCTTCGCTACGCACGGGAAGGGGCATCCATCAAGGCATAATCCCAACTTCGCTTGCTGTCAACTTGGCTTATGTACAGCCACGAGTGATTCCCGTGTTGTCCTTCGCCAAAAATGCATCAGTACCTTGCAGATTGTGACCATTCTTACCCGGAACTGGCATATTAAACTCTGTTACGAACTATATACAATACGAGAACATGTCTGGTGGCGATGGGCACAAAATTAGAAATGAGAGGGTGATACCATAGGACTGATAACATACATGCCAGCATCGAAATCTTGTAGTGCATCAGCGCCGTTGACCACAAGAATCGGTGAATTTTGTGAGTAGGACCTTTGCACCACCACTGCACCAAGGGGTTGAACAGCAACGTAAATGACGGAGCCACTGTCAGCAAGCAGCCTCGCAGGAAGGCCGGCAGAGGGACTAACTCGTTACATCCATAAGCACACTTTTACCAGCGATTAAACTCGTCGTCGACACTGAGCGAAACACCTTCCTTGAAGGCGCTCTTGGAGTACGTTGCCCATCGGATGATATAGCCCTTGAGGAGAAGACGCAGGCCATGTCGAAATTCTCCGATACATTGGATTCGGACCAGATCTTCGATTTGCCGTCAGCCGGGTCAAATAACGCCGCGTCTTGAATGGCCCGCCAGCGCAAGAACGCGTTGTGTCCCATGAACGGAGCCACTTTCAACGTTGGCGCATGCTGTAAGATATGCATTTAGGGATGATGACAGAACAAAAAGGGGCAGTTGGGCTTACAGATTGAAAAACACCTATTGATACGGCGGGTAAAGTAGGCAATCCAGTTTTTGAAGTAGCGGTGCGCGACCTGCATGGCATCTGAAGATACACGCGTCAGCTTGCAGTGAAAATAGAAGGTGTGAGAAGAAGCTTACCGGACTCGTGTTGGATAATAGTGATGGTCGGGGACTCGCGCATCTCTCAAACAGTCCTCAAGGACAACGGTATCCGAATCGACAATGAGCACGATCTCTCCAATACGCGTTGCATGAGCGTTAGCAACCCACAGCCTGAGGCGTCTGCCACTCTCCTCCCACATCTCCTCGATGGCCATGCCGAGCGCCTTCTCCTCGAGATCCTCCTCGCTTGCGAAGCCCATCGCCGCTGGGCCTGTGGCACTCTTCGCGTTCGCCGTGCTCCAAACGACACTCTCGTCGCCCTCGCGGTTCTGGTACTGTATGCCGTACTGCGTCGGCCCGTTGTGGTTGGACCGCCACTGGTGTGGCTGGAGCTTCCGCCGTGCGCGTGGGAGGACATGGAGCTACGAATCGCGCCGGTGTTGGCGCCTTGAGAGGCAGCGTTGGCGTGGAGGTTTTCGAGGTGCTTTTCGGCTTTCAGGAGAGCGGGAGGCCTGAAGAGAAGCGTTATTTAAATATAAAATAATTGCAGTGAGACGAATGTACAGTAGTTCCTGTTGGAAGCCTTCTTGAATAGACCAGCACGCTTGAACCCATAAGCCGAGCCATCATGCTTCGGCCGGGCGATCCACACAGTATTGTGGTTGGCATAGTACGCCAGATGCTCATCGCGATCGGGGGCAGGGAGAATGCGCAGGCCGTCGTCGTTAATGAAAATGGTGGACGTGCCGCCCTGGTGTGCGTACATACGTCTGCATGGCCTTCTTGAGGGATTGGATGGACGGCGCGATAACGGTCTCGAGGCTCTCTTTGTACGCAGGCATCTGGATCGTGATGTGGGGCAGATTATCGTCGACCTCTTTGTTCGGGCACGGCTTGACGGTAGAGTAGAACTTGGAGTTTTCGTGGAAGTGCGCGATGAGGCCGACGGACATGGTGATGTTTTGCACGATCAGGAGAGAGGCGCAAAAGAGTAGCGGGGCAATGGCAAGGAGGGCAAAGCGGATGAAGGAGCCATCGAGACACCACTCTTGCAAGAGGGTGTTGATATCGTTGCCTACGAAGACTGCAGTGTGCCGCGTCAGCAACTTCATAAAAAAAATTAAGGAAAGGGACACACAAAAAGCCAGTCCCATTGTGAGCCCATTGTAAGTCGGGGAAGACAGCTTCGCCTTCCTCGGCTCCACCCGCCCCTCAACCTCGCCCAAATCGCTCTGCACAACACCCACCTTCTTCCCACACCAATTCCTCTTCACCCTCATCCTCCTCTTCCCCTTCTCATTGAGGCCCTCCACGCTCCCATGGCACGCTTCTTCTTCTCGCCTGCTCGTCGTCCTTGACACGCCCGCGGAGGTGGATGCCGCCCTCAGAGGAGGCGCCGTCGTTGCTGGTGTCCATAGCTGACCTAATACATACACAGATAATGAATTGATAGCCCATTACGTATACAAGCCTTAGACCCGTGCCGAAAGCCCGCGCGAAAGTCGCTGCGCTCCTAACGCTTTGCGGGCTTTCGGCACGGGACACGGCTTGCCGGGGGCAAGCCCCCTGGACCCC
>JASFDE010000034.1:0-96609 GCA_036937135.1 Nidula niveotomentosa
AAGTGGCTGTAGGAACGAGGAAAGTAAGGAGCGAAGGGGGCAAGCGACGCGCTGTTGCCGGGAGCTGAGAGAGGCGACGTGTCGTCCCGCTGTCGCTGCTCTGCTGGACGTTGTTTCCGGCTACTCCCGGCTACGCGAGGGATTGCCGGAAACGGCACTAATCCTTATCCTGATTGGACATGATACAATTGTGTGAGGATGAGTATATTCATTGCGTCTACATATGCTAATTATTGTACATCGATTGAATGCAGGAGACTCGGGTATAGACTACGGAATACATAAAAACATTACTTACTACTAATGGATACTATCTACTTGAAACGAGAAGGACGCTCTTACTAATGCTCAGGCAGTGGTGGGTTAATGTATAGGTTCACGAAGCCTGCAAAGATAATCGCCGCCCCTCCCGCCAGGCCTACGCCTCCAATCCACGCTGACCGCGTCCCAATTAAATCGTGCGGCACCATTTGAATCACATTGTAGGCGAAGCTCTTCAGCCCGAATACGCTGCTGTTGCAGTAGCACCGGTCAAAAACGCTGCTGAACTGGAACAGACAGCTCAAGACGATCCATGCCGCGTTACAGGCCGCGACGGACTTCCCTATGCGGCGGAAGTAGATGGAGAGGCGCCGTGCGCCGCGTGTCGCGAGCGAGGATATGAGGTGTCCTTTGTAGGAGCGCGGAGAGGGGGAGGAGTAGTGCGTGAGGATACTGGAGGCGAGGAGGAGGATCCAGGAGATGGTGGAAAGGGCGCCGTAGAGGAGGTATGATGCGGAGCGGCAGCCAAGACCTAAATCGGATCACGGATGAGTGTCAATCATGCTTTCACGAATGAGCGCGCTTACCTTGTGTTGGGGTAAACCATACTACGACCACCGCCGCGCCCGTGGTGCCCCACTGCAACAAGATAGCCAGCAGCGATGCCGTCAATATCCTCGAAATCACATCCGGCCCCCACCGACTGCGCAACCGATGAGAGACTTCAGGCTGGCAGTACTTGATCACCTGCCTTGACGACCCAATCCGATTGTCACGGTGCGGTGTGTGGCTTTTGCCTTCCTTTATCCAATCAATGCTGGGGTTCACAGACTTGTGCAGGTGGAACCGATACGACGCCGCAGCGAAGGCGTCCGAAACATCCTCGACGGCCTGCACCCATGGCAGGAATCGCGCGTAGTTGTAGATCGGCGACGTGCACTCCTCGTCGCGCCGCGCCTCGTTCTCGTTCACGAACTCTAATGTGATGGCATGTTCTTCGGACACGTTGCTTGCGAGGATAGGGGTACCCTCGTCCGTAGCCACGTAGGCGATGCTGTTCGCGCGCTTCATGGCTTTTATGAGGCGCGGGGAGTCGCATTTGGGTGATATCTGCAGCCAACCAATGACGATAGGCAGGAGCCAGAGCCAAAGGGACCCCACGCCCTGTCCGTTGGCATTTATTGCATCCAAGATGTTACCGGTGAAGGAATCCACGACGGTGAACACGTATGCAATGACCACCCATGCTATGGACGTTACGGCAGAAATGGACCAGGTGTGTGTGTAATCAAGCCATATCACCAGTTCGTGCCACCACTCGTCGTTCTCGGGAAGAACAACAAGGGACGCTAGCAGTCCACTGTCTAGTGAAACACGAAGCGGGGACTGTTGAAGACTGCTGAGGATACGGACGGCGCTTTGGGTGTTTGGATAACTGTGCTTTGCAAAGCGGCGGGCAATCCATCGGCCATTGAGGACAGTCAGTGTCAAGGAGTACGCTGCAAGGGCTGGGGAACCGACAGTAAGCAGCACGGATTCGAGGTTGTCGAGCTTGTCGTTGGCGCCGAAGGGCAACTGGGATACTAATGCCAACCAGGGAAGCAACCACGCACTGAACTGCTGTGAGAATACAGACCACTGGAACGGCTCCTGCCCACCCCCACACGCCCCGACACATGAACGGTATGTCATAGCGGTGGCATTCGCCCAGTCTACTTGCTGTCCCATGTTATTCCGCCCATCGTTTGGCCATTGCGAGTTCAGTGATGTGTCGGTTTGAAGATCAGCCAGGCATTGCGTGAAATTGACCGCGCTGACTGAGGGGAGGAAGACCAAGAGGGCTATCGTGCTGAATATATTGAGATTACCTAGAGTCAGGTGAGTTTCGATGCGTAAATATGGAGGTGAAAACGACGTACGCATATTCATCGCTGTCCATGGAAACGTGGGACATGGGTTGCACCCGAGGGAGCAAGGGCATTACTATATAGTTGCCCCTGGGGTTCATAGAAAATTGGCGCCTGTATATTTAAAGACTGACAAGGCCATGTGGTGCTGTGCGCTCTATGGCTACGAATGAACATTGTCTGCCGCGTGTCCTTCTCAGGAGTCAGCAGCCCGTAATAGCATGTCGAGTCCCGCGATGCCTTGATGTCGATCTCGTTATTGACAGCCGACTCGGTCCCAGGCTCTCCCGCATCTGACATATACGTCGGACTTCCTCCTAATCGTATAAAACAGAAGGAGATTATATGATACTGAATTTAGAAGGTGCTTATGTTCGTAAACCCGCGCTGATCCTAGAGGAAAATTCAGACATACCGGTAGGTAGTAGATTTGGAACGAAGAAACCCTACACCCTTGCCAGCAGGCAAGTCCCAGCATGTTAACTGTCATGTCTTGATTCGATAATATTAATGTTATATTTTTATATGATAAAGACAAGAAGACAAGGGGAGGACAAGGGTCGCGAAAAGATTTACGAAAGTTCAAGATCTGAGATACATTGCCGTCACAACTCCAAGAACATCCACCGTAGATCAGACGGTACAGTGATAGCCCTTACCGTCAATGCACGCCCTTTGCCAATCCAGTCGATAAAAGGTAAAGCGGGCGCCAATACAAAGATTTTGAGCAAAAAGATTCTGGACGTCGTGACATCGTGGGTCTGCGGAAGCTGGAAAAAAAACTGGATCAGCACCTGCGTCACAAATATCAAGCATCGTTGTAAGTATGCACTTATCCACCAGCTCTTTGTGTGCTCTGGTCCACTCCGCGGTTTGGGCTCTCAAGGCTGTGAAAATAAACCTTGGCATAACTAGCTTCTGTTACGACAGGCGCCTTGGGCTGTGCATGAATATTCGTAAATCCAAAACGGGAGACTGCGCCAGGAATATCGTCGCGTGCGCCTGTGTTTGGTGATGATTCAAACAGAGCGCAATGATGCAATCCCGCTTTCTCTACCATTCATCTGCCCCACAGTGCCTACCCCCACTTTTCGTTGCGTGTAAGCACCCCGCTCAATACATCGTGCTCTCTGCCGCTGTGTCAGTGCAATATGCAGAGCATTGCAGCCCTCTCTCTCAAGTCACCGTCGCTGGTCTCTGCAGTATAAGCAGTATAAAATGCCTAGCACTGTCAAGTATGGTGCAGAGTGTAGTATTACTGATGCCAAGGACAAAGCGCTGAGGCCATTGACGTAGGTTAAACTCCCCTTCGGTGCTATCTGCATAGCCTTATCACCAATTTAGGATATTTGCCATGCTGAGGCGCACAGCACGATATTTCTGGCGCGGTCTCCCATTTATAAAGTATACTCGGAAACGCGGGTCCTATGGTGGGTGATGATCAACGATGGAAACTTGAAGATGGGAGTCAGGACTTAGAGAGCACATAACGCGACCAAGGGGGCACGTTAGAGTGTGTGTAACCGGTAGCCGGTAATCTATGCATATATTTGAGCGTCTTCCCCAGCTGAGAATGAACTCTGACTAGCGACCTTGGTGCGACTGCATGTGACTAGGCTCTAGCTTGTGACTTGAATCAGACAGGAAATGGAAATATCCAAAGACTCAAAGCTGAACTGTCGGAGAAAGAAAAGAAATATCCATAGGTATATGATGGTGATTGTACATACTATGCTTGCTTATTGAGTATTCTCTTACTAATTGCCCTCCAGAGCCATCATGCTCCATTCGCCAGTAAGTGCCAGAAGATCAGAGGCAGTGCATCGCCCTCGAGAGCGTGACAAGTTCACGCAGAACTAGCTGGGATGGGGACTTCAGCCTGCGGGGTGAGACGCACAGCATGGCGGCGGAAACGAGGGTTGAAATCCACGGTGGCAGAGTGCGCCGTGACGCGGTTGTCCTGCAAAGCGTCGATGTCAGTCTCATATTCAGGCACAATGCGAAAGAAACATACCCAAACCACAACGCTACCAGGTCTGTAGGACGCCCTGATCTGGAAGTCGCTCCCCTTAGCAAGGTGGTCGAAGAGGAACTTGAGGAGGTATTCAGACTCCTCTTGCTTGAATCCGACAATGCGCTTGGTGAAGCCCTGGTTGACGTAGAGCGCCTTCTCGCCCGTCACAGGGTGAACGCGAACAACAGGATGCTGTATGATGGTGAACAATCAGCAATCGGTACCATTGATAATATGAGATACGAACCTCGGTTTCGACGGGCTCCCTTCGGACAGGGCCTCCAAGCTTCTTGGAGAATTCGGCCTGAGGGACGGCGGAGTGGACAGCACGAAGACCTTCCAGGATCTTTTGGAACTCGGGGGAGAGGCGGTTGTAAGCCTCTACCTGGGACAAGAAAAGGGTGTCGCCACCGTTCTCGGGCTATTTCCAGATGAATTCAACGTGATCAGCGGGAAAGTGCATCGGTAAGGCGAGAGAATACACACCTGCTCGAGGATAAAGAAGAAGGTCGTTCCTGGGGGCTGTTTCTCGTACGAGATGTCCGAATGCCAGCTGGTGAGATTGGTCCTGTCCCCGCCGCGGTATTCTTGCAAGCGATCATGCTTTTCATCGCGGTAAACTTGAATCGCAGATATGGTGAACTCAAGTAGACACAGGCACGACGCGGCAGAGACTCACCAACGTGGAACTCGGGATAGCCTTTGACGTTACCGGAAGTGGGGTGCCTTTGGATGGGGCCGAAATGCCTTCAGAAGCACCATTTCAGTATCCAGAACTCGTAAGCGGAGAACATTAGAGAATTTACCTTGCGAGCTCGATCTGGCGGTCGGGGCCGAGATCCTTGAAGTCCTGGTCGCGGAAGATGACAACCTTCCTCTCAGCTGCGAACAGTGCAAGTTCGTCCAGACCCTCTTTGGATAGCTGCGAGATTTGAACGCCAGAAACCACTGTGCCGATATAAGGGCTGATGTGGTCCACTTTCGCGTTCTCCGTGAGAAGGTTAGGCTTAGCGGGGTTGGCTCGCGTGCCGGGCTCTACGAAATCTATGTACACGGTCAGGTTTACTCTGAAAACAACTAAGTGAGTAAACATACCAAAAATCTCGGTAGGGGGAAACTTCTCGTTGACATCGAAGTGCGGATAGTAGAAGGGGTAAGAAACGCCGGGCTGTCGAAGCGAGATATTAAAATTGGCTGAGAATAAAAAATTCAAATCACGTACGTCTGCATTCACATCCAGCTTCCCCACGGCTTTCGTGACTTTGTCTACGGTCTCAGTAGTAGTGGGTTGGAGTTCAGCGACAGAAGGAGCCATTGTGCAATGTCTGAGATTGTAGGAACGATTTGAAGGTAGTTGAGAGCTTTCGTGCTGAGGTTCCCTCGCTGCTCGAGAAGGGACTTTATATCGACGTTCTTCTGACCACAAACAGAAGACCGCAAGACTGAAGTAATACGAACACCTGACGACGCCATAACGCGACTGTGCAACAGAGATTTGTCGAAGCACGCCTTTGTACGCTTATCTGTGAGATTTTAAGCAAATCAGAGTCAAATGACATGTCGATAAAGATATACGAACGGGCACTGTACGGAAATATAACGGATGGCGCGCTTTGGGCCGCCGATGGCGCAAGCTTGCCGGGTACGGAGCCGTCGATATGCTAATTCCCCTTATTCATCTGGCTCTGCAGCTGAGAATAGTTCATAATGAGTATGGAAGTTTTTGAAATACACAAGAGATTTTGAGCAGAGCAGAATTATGACGAGCTATCACTCGGTCTAGTGGGAGAACGATAGAGTGCACTCTGAACCGCCGATCAACTGATCCAATTCAAGGCATTAGTCAAGAGGCTGTTCTCTATTTGGCTGTGTCCTCCACACTAAATATTCGGCGATTGACTCCGCCGTTCAGCGAACAATTGGAATCATTCTTGAATTCGAATTTCCACTATCTTTTTGCTGCTACTGCTGAATGCTGAAATCTCAGACGACACGATTTCTAGTACTCTCTCTTGTTTGTTCTCATTCACTGGAACACGGACCACTATCTGGAACATCAAGGTTCCAACGCTCTAGCTTCAAATCCCAGAGCATCGTTGGCAGCTGCTGGACTCAGGTGGCAGCACTAGTGGCACTATCTAGTACGACTATGGACGCCATATCACGGCGTTATATCACGGAGCTCAATAGACAATAAGATGGAGTTATACTTGTTTTGCTTGCATGAAACGAGGCTAACTTTCACCGTGACCGATGTCATCAAAGCTCTGCATTCCCCGAGCGCTGGCCGAGGCTAGAGTAAACTAGCGAACTACTTACTCCCCAGCACTGACTCAGCTAGCCAGTGCTTTATCGGTGCATATGATCTAAGTATGTACATTTCATCCATATGCCCAGTAGCGTTTATTACCTGATCCACTTTGAATGAACCCAGTGTCCTAAGCTCTTAGCCGAGCAAAATACATTCCACAATCCGTTCCTGCCGTGTCTCCGCTTTTCCTTCTAAAGCTAGTCGCTTGACACAGCATCACGCAGTGGCTCCGCCCATGAAACCACTTGAAAGCCTTTCTGAGCTAGACGGAACACTATAACAGTCCCTGCTATGTAGCAGTGCATATGCCACAAATATATGTATCAACTGCAGAAAATTCTACCATGTGATAGTGCCAATCCAAATTACGTGCTCCTTTAGTATTGGAAGGTAGATCTGATATTATATATACTGACGCCTTTCAGCCTGTTCCAACTTCTTGAAGCCTCCGTCTCTCGAGACAGCGCCTTAGATAATCTACCTATCTCTTGTCTCCTGCATTTTTATTCATGTCGCAGTTGAAACTGAAAATTGTAGTCTGGTGAGTCGTATATCTTCGATAAAATTATTTGTTAATGCTCATGCAGACTTGCAGCGGAGGAGGCATTGCAGGCCTCACGCTTGCGGTAGCGCTCGCCAAGTATGCAGACATATCCGTTGAGATATACGACGCAGCCAGTGCATTTTGCCCCGTTGGTGCAGGGATCGGCATATGGCCGAGAGTTTGGAAGGTTTTATGCCAATTAGGTCTTGATGAGCTGACGGAGAAAGCTCCTTTCAGTCCTTCTGACGAGCTAGGTGCGTGTAGACAAGTAGTGCTGTGGACGTTCAGACGTTGAAAACCCTTCAATCGTCAGTGCACTCATTTACCTTCAGGAAGAGCGACGAGCCCGAGGGAGTGGATTTCTACAATCTCGTCTCAAAGGGTTAGCATTTATTACCTTACATATAAAACGGTGTTGATTGATCGAGGCCATGTGTATTCTTAGGCCATTATCTCACCTTCCAACGATCAGACTTTCAACAAGCGCTCCTTGATCATCTTCCGCCCAACTGTAAGGTTCACTACTCCAAACGTGTAGTTTCATACACTCGGCGATCTTCTGGGATTACCGAAGTCACCTTTCAAGACGGAACAACCGTAACCTGTGATCTCCTTGTTGGCGCAGATGGTCTGAAATCGGCCGTGAGGCGGACTTTCTTGCAGAAACAAGCAGATTCTGAATATCGGAAGGGAAATTTCGATGAGGCAGCAGCTCTAGAAGCGTCGTGCTTGCCTGCTTGGGTCGGGACGGAAGCTTATCGGGGCTTGATCCCCGTCGAATCCATTCAGACTGAGCTTCAAACAGGGGAGTTGCATATTCCAGAATATCCCACCCAATTCGTTGGGAAAAATGCGGTGAGCTGCAAAAGTATCAAACTTTGTGTAGAAAAATTGATACTTTACCTTTTCAGAATATGATTATCTATCCTGTGGCGAATAAAACCCGCATAAGTGTGGCTGCTGTACACGCACGACCCGAACTTGCATATACAACTTATGAAGGGCCATGGATGCAGAGTGTTGAGAAAGAAGAGCTTCTTTCCGTTTTTAAGGACTGGGAGCCTCAAGTTGGTGCATGGCTTCAGGTGAGTCGACTTGCTGTGCAGGCTAGCTGCGTAACTTACGTTCACGTGTGGAACTTTCATCTCAGCACTTAGAAAATCCGTCAAAGTGGGCCATTCATACTGTGCGGCCACTGCCTTCCTTCGTGTCGGACGGCGTAGTCCTTGTCGGCGACGCTGTAAGGACGCGATCTTCGTTTCTCACTTGTTGCATTACATAGCTAAGTTTTCCCTCTAGGCCCATGCCATGGCCCCCCATCAAGGATCCGGCGCTGGTCAAGCCATTGAGGTCTGCGATTAGCTATTTAAATATTTTCGAAGAATCACTTACACTTCGCACAGGATGGCTATTTCTTGGCCGCGCTATTGGGACATCCTTCGACGACCTCAAAGACTCTCGGGCATGCGTTATCTATTTATGATGAGTTCCGACGCCCTTTTGCGACAGATATCGCTCAGCGGTCCCTCCTTAACGGGAAATATTATACATTCAACCATGATAATATCGACTTTGGCCACTTGAGTGCTGGAGAAAAGGATGCGAAACTGAAGGAGATAGGACAGGCGATTTCTGATAACTGGAAATGGACGTGGTCAACAACTCTCGACGACTCTTTGGAGAAGGCGCTCAGGAAACTGGATGGTGAAGAACTCCCGACAGTAAGTAGGAGTAAAACCCTATGATTTTCACTCTGACATCCCGGCGGTACTCTAGATCATTATGAAATCTTTTCTATAATTCTCAAATATCACTAAACTTGGGCGCGCACATCCAATACATTAAAGGAAACTCGGATTTATTTTCTGTATCATATCCTTCTCTCAAGCCGCTCATGTACTGAAGACAAATCATGCACAATAGTATTGCGTAGTAGCTATGTAAGTATAAAATACTTGTCGTTTGTGTTCACAAATCGATAACTATTATTGATAAGTAATAGAGTAGGATATCCGTCACGTCGATACCTGAGCTACAATTCCAGACTAAGATGTAGATATTTCTTTCCATCCCCTAGATTGCACAGAAGTAATGCAAGAAGACAGCTGAGACTGTATATTCCTTGTCATGTTTTTTTCCTCTTCCTTGACGTAAAAACAATGCAATTGTACTTAGTACAGTTGAGCCTCTCTCAACCCATACCCCTTATAACCCATAACTCCTCATACTCCATAGCTTCCTCGGTCCACCAACTTGGTACGCAGGGATTTCGGCCCCATAACCCACAAGTCCGCGATAACCCATAACCCACGCACCTTCGCCGACAAACCCCATAGCTTTTGCTGCGATATTTTGACTGGATATTTACATAATAGCACAACTGCCACTCTGAGTCTCAGTTGAACCTTTTCGAATTTGTAACACATAAAATGGCCTTCAAAAGTATGCTGTCCAGTGAACTTGGTGCGCAATGTGTCATACTCATGAGCATCCCCTCATGATCAATCACCTTGATTGAATTTTGAAGTCATTCCCAGAGTACGAAGTCCCTGTTATCCAACTAATATCCAACCATTATCCACTCAGACCACCTCAAAATAATTTAGACATTTTCTGGAATTTCTGATTCAAGTCGTCTATTTTTGAAACCACTCTCGAAACCCACAAACCCCCGTAACTCATACATTTTGGCGGCTATAGAAAGGTATGGGTTAAGATGGTTCGACTATATACTTAAAGCACTTGTACCTGTAAAGAAATAGTAGGTTTTCGTATGGTCGTGCTAGCACAGTCTAGACATCAAAGCGTGGACTGTCCATCTTATGTTCCCTTTCCTTCCAACATAACTAGGAGTTCCGTTATCAGCCAAATTATGGGCCCATAAGACAGAGACATACTGCATATTTATGAAAGCTTTTATCTATCACATCTGCAGATTCTTTCTTCTTTCTGGCACCCACCTGGCACTGTTCCGTCGATTTCCGAAGTTGCGACCATCATATTGAAATGAGTAGTTGTTGAATCTTCAAATTATTATTAATTAACAATGAGCTCACGCAAGCTCTCCGCACCTTTATTTAACATTTTGTATCGCATATACAGGCTTCTTAATATATTTCTGCTCATTGACATATAAGCTGGTAATGGACTGAAGTGCGATTTTGTTCTTACCAATTTTATATCACTAAATTTCTGTTTCTTAGCTTACCAGGCGTAGTGCGTGCATATCAACGAAGTTTTCCTCGATCACGTGTATATACAAGCTTGCTATCATGTCTCAACCTAGGCGCGACAGCGGCTGACGAGTCACTGGGCAAACCCAGGAGATTATGCAAGCGAGTCTTCCGTAAATTTAATTAGCTGGTCCCACATCGTCCTTTCTCGTATGTACACTTTATTGGTGATTGGTACTCACTGATACCGAAGCGTACGTCACATGTTTATTTATGTTGGAGATCTATTATGGTCGGCGTTGTCTGTAAGTAGGGATTCAATCAATATTCAAGTCCTCATGAAAACTACTGTATCTCTTCCGAATAAATAACTTACCAGGACACCTTGGTATAACGTACAGCTGAAATAAAGTGAAGAATATCTTGTGACTATTAGAATAACGTCCTAGAAAGGGACAGAATGTTATAAGGGTGTGAACAAACGAAGTTACAAAATATAGGCTACGTCGTTTATAAGTAAATAAATGAAACAAGACTGAGTACGAATATAAAACAAATGCATGAATGGGGACAGTCCTGGTGCGGTACATATTGCGCCGCTACTTATCTCTTTCCTTTCCGTGTACCACGGCAAGCTCGCAATTATCTTCAACAGTAACTGTATAAAGAGCGCCCACTTCGAGTTTGGTTTCTTACATATGAGTAGCTCTGGAAATTGTATGCACAAGATTATGTAAGGGCCGACTAGCTCAGTTGGTTAGAGCGTCGTGCTAATAACGCGAAGGTCTTGGGTTCGATCCCCACGTTGGCCATGATGGAGAAATTCTATATTATTACTTTTGCCCTGTCCCAAAGCTGTCGTTAAATAAAGGGGTTGTGACGAAGGCCGCCAGATGTCTTTGACCTATGTAAAGAACAAAATTAACTACTACGTCCAGGATGGGCCCTGGTTCCAACAAAATTAGTTGACCCACGGCCTACTTTGGTGCTACTAATATGCATATGTAGATATATTCTTACATTCTTGTACTTTTACAATTTCTGTCCTGTATATTCCAATGAAATCTGTAATGCATTATGGCCGTGGTCCACAGGAAACGTCATATCACGCCAACATCAGACATCGGTAAACAGGTCTGCAACGGCCATCTGAGATATTCAAAGCACAAAATCGCTCTTTCTAAAGGGCCGACATGAGGTGATGAAGGCTCCTCGAGCTGAAGCATATTTAAGAAGTCATAGATGATATCGGAGGCAGCAATGCCGGTGATTTCCGCCGAGAGGAATATGAATTTTTAAGAATGAAGTAATGTGAGATCCAACACTTACCGTGATCACACGCCTGCGCAACTTCAACAATGTCAGCTCCGCTAACAAGCGACACGAAAAGTCAGATTGTAATGACAAAGCAGGGTCTTGGAACACTTACACAAAATCGAGCCAGCTAAAATACGGATGATGGACTCGACTTCGCAAGTAGTCCATCCTCCAGCCTCGGGAGCACCAGCTATTACACCATCAGCGGTTATAGAGATGAGCTGTCTTAATTGGCCTTACTTGCTGGAGCTAATCCGGGATCTAAACACGTAGATCAGTGGTGATGGGGACATATGCATGAAATTTAGAGAAATGAATGCACCAAGACATCGATATCTGGACCTCAGTTTTCTCGTCAAGTAAAAAGGGTGAGTTTTCTGCGAAATTACCTCAGGTACACGTGGCTGGTTCCGATTCTTTTATGTATTTTCTGAATGACTTGAGTAATGCCATAGTCGTCAATATCATCAGTAGTTATATCTTGGAGTACAACGGTCTCATCGTGCTCGATGTCTTCCATACCCTATGCAATTATTCCTTATTTTGCATAAGATAGAGAATGGAGGATGATTACTTACCAACATCCTGCGCCGAATTCCAGCATGGGTGCTAGTATCTGTCATAAGATTTTCCGTTGCCGCTATGGCGAAGAAAGATCCGTGAGTAACGTTCTCCTGAGGTGTTCTGCCTCGAGAAGGTCATGTGTCTAGAATAGAATTGAGCAAGCCTGAATGAGATTAAGACCGTGAAAACATACCCAGGTGAGCGTCGAACGGGATGACATATTTAATTTCCAGAGTACGAGCTAAAAATTGGAGACAGTTTAGAATTGTACTTTCCGACATAGCCCCGTAAACTTTATGTAGAGATCACAAAATTGGAAGCACCTTTCACCCGTCACGTTATATACATGGTACTTGAATAAGTTTTCACTTACAATGGTGTGATCTCTACCTAATGTTGTAATACGCGGGTGCTCCTTGCCATCTTTTGCCAATGCCGCAGTGTGAGATTCGTAGGAGCCTGAGATATGTCCTTTAATAGGATGTTCAAGGAGCGTTAAGTACGCGGTTTCCATTTGATTTACAACAAGTGCATTGTCAAATGCAGTAACGGAACCTATTAAATATGTAGGTGGGCGAACGGCTTTTGGGTGTCACCAGTGTGAATACTTACATCGCCGCAATACAGAACAAAAGATCCCTATTCATAAGGACTGTTCCCCCAGTTCAAGGAGTAACCTCCTTTGGGATGCTGATGTCGTAAGCCAGATAGAATAGCAGAAGGACCGAGCCTAGCTCCTGATCAGGATCAAATGTCTTAAGCAGTGGTCGATAGAAGGAAAAAAAGTCATTCACTTAGTCGATAGGAAATAGTGGTGTCAAATGGAAAACCAAGGATACCGATATTAAAAGGTTGTGATGCATCCTCAAGGCAACGCACATAGGGCAGATGAGATAAATTAAGAGGGCCAGTATATCCCAAATCGTGTTGTGTTCCATATTTGCTTGTCCACGATTCTCCAGTAGTATCGATAAGTGTCTAAGAGCCTGTTATATGAGTGTTGATCATGATGTTACTGGGGATGAGACTTGAATAATAAGCCAGCAAGGACCGCTAAGAGCAACATCGTGGGTTTTCTGGAGTTCGACGTTGGCCATCCCAGACCATCACATATACGACTGCGCAGAGGTAAGCATATGTTTTCACGGTAAGGTTGAAGTTGGCCGCAACAAGTTGAGAGGCTACGTGTTACATTGAACGGCGGCCCGCACTTCCGCAATGGATGATTACTATGTAAAAAAATATTTGGATGGCCGACTAGCTCAGTTGGTTAGAGCGTCGTGCTAATATATTTGTTAATAGTTGTGGACAATATACTACGCGAAGGTCTTGGGTTCGATCCCCACGTTGGCCATGAGCAGACAGGGATACTTGTTTCATTTTTTCCCCTTGTTTGTTCTCAAGCTGTCCCTATAGGAAGACGTAGCTATGTGCATATTTCAAAGCTAATATTTTTTTCCTAATTCTCTATGTTTCCCACTGATATGTATTAATGCCTAGTTTGAAATGAATCATGGTACTGGGAACACTCTGTTTTACACTATTTCTGACAGTTATATTGGACGCGTTAGCTCGGAGCTATATGATCGCGATCGTACATGCCACATGCGGGGCCGAGTATGTTGAGTATGTTTGGCCTAGAGGACAGGAGCAAACAACTTTGTCCTGCTCATCCCAATTTGAAAGCGATCAACAGGCTTTCAAGATTCGATCAAGATTAACTCTTCCACTCGCGTCCTGCTAAGACATTCTGACTCACCTGAAGTTTCTAAAATCATTTGTTGCTGCCACATATACGAAACTTTTATCTCCTCAGTTGAACAAAAGCAAAAACCTGGCTAAATCACTTATGTGCCTCAACGCTTCTTGGATACAATGTACTCGGCATGTTGAACGGTAACCCTGTGAGCTTGCATCCTGATGTGTTTTATTCTCGTATTCTAATCTTGTTTTAAAAGCAGCGACTGAAGTATCCCTTGGGTCTTCAAGTAGCTCGATCAGCTGTAAGTAAGAGTTCCACCAACGGCCCGCCGGATCCGAACTCCAACGAAGCATGAATTCGCTACAGTTTCGGAAGTGCAGACCACATGGCTGCATCGCTCTTCTCTTGAGTACTGCCAGTTCAGCTAAGGCGCACCGAAATGTGATGCCGTCACTTGAAGCATCCTGGAAGACGACGACTGCTGCAGGAGCCCAGTGAGTAGCTTGTTACCAGATATCCACTATTTCGATGACACTGCTCTCCTACGCAGTTGCCGCCGGTTTGGTATTCGCCTTTACTTCCTTCTGCGATGCTTTCAAACCACAGATACCGTCCATCGCCTCATTTGCTCCTTCTGCAACATCTTCGTCCTTTGCTATCACACCGCATCTCCAAATCATCGTCAATGTTTCACATTCTGATATTGGCTCCCCCTCCCTCCTCGACTTCGCACGGACGTTTCGGACAGACCTGGTATCTATGACGAAGTTCAACTTGCCAGAGGTTATCACAGCTTCCCGCCCTCCGTCTAATAGCCCAGTCGTGTTTCTGTCACTAGGCTCGAGTTCAAATTATACGTATTTCAATGGCAAATCGTCGCTGGAGGGATATGACTTTGAAGTGAGCAATAGCTCTTATGTCATACATGGGGTGGCACCCATTGGGGTCTGGTGGGGCACTAGGACGCTGTTGCAGCAGGTTGCCCTTTCATCCTCACCAGGTTCTCCCAGCCTTAATATTGCCGGTGGTACTGGGCTGGACACTCCTGGCTGGGAGGTCCGGGGTTTCATGCTCGATGCTGGCAGACATTGGTTCGAGACTTCGTTCCTGGGTGTGTTTAACTGCTATCTTCTGTTTCAGCTTTTGAAACTAACAATTTCAACGAATAGCTGATCTTTGTATCTACGCCTCCTTCTTCAAGATTCAAACTTTCCATCTACACGCCTCCGATAACCTCTGGGATCCGGCCTTCTTGTATGGCGTCGACTGGAGGGAACTGTACTCTGCCTTCCGCTTCCAGCCTCCTATCGACTCCCCTATCGCGGGTCTCGTCCCGTTGCGAAACGAAAGCTGGTCCAGGGAGGATTTTACCTCTCTTCAATCAACATGTGCCGCTCACGGTATCACAATCGTTCCCGAGATTGACACCCCTGGGCACTCGCTCGTTATCACGAAGTGGAAGCCAGAGTTGATGATCTCCGGGGAGCCTGATAATCTAAATCTCTCCTACCCAGATACTATCCCAACCATCAAGTCCATCTGGGACGAGGTGCTTCCCTGGTTCTCCGCTAGTGAAGTCTCCATCGGTGCAGACGAGTATGACGCCTCCCTGGCAGATGACTACATCTCTTTCGTAAACGAGATGAGTTCTTACATCTCCTCCGCAAGCGGGAAATCCATCCGCGTCTGGGGGACGTACGAGCCCAGTAAAACGCTCTCCATCTCGAAGAATGTGACGATCCAGCACTGGGACTTCCCCGGGGACTCGATCCCCTTGCAGCTCATGCGCCAGGGGTACGAAGTCATCAACTCCGAGCAAGCGTTCCTCTACCTCGACGGGAAGACGTCCGACGGGGGGCAATTCCCAGTGGAGCTCGACCAGGATCTCATGTGGGCCGGGGCCCCAGGCGGGGGCGGCTGGGCGCCGAACGTATTCTCTGCCACAGATCCGTCGAACAATACTGCTCCGGATGACCTTAATCTCCGCGGGGCAATCATGGCGCTGTGGAACGACTGGGGAAACAACGCGACGACGCCGTTGGAGATCTACTATCAGCTTGCGCGGAGCCTGGCTGTATTTGGGGAGAAGACGTGGGCTGGTTCGGGGGTGAGGCAGAGTGCGCTGACGAGGGATCAGTTTGATCTCGTTTATCCAACTCTTAATACGCTTGCTCCTGGCCAGAATTTGAACAGGGCGGTTACGCCCCAGCACGGAAACGTTGTCTACCAATACATGAATGTGCCGATACCTCTGGACACACCTTTTCAGTCGGTTGGACCCCCATACACACTCAAATTCACTGTTAAAGCGACCTCGGACGACGGAATTCTGTTCACTGGGCGAGATTCTATTCTGCATGTTCGATCACTCGCCTTTGAGGACCCATCGACACAGAAAGTGTACATGCTCAACTACACGCTCCCGATGAACAGGCCAGTCACCGTCGAGATCCACGCAACCAGGGACTCGACGCATGCTGTCATTGAGGGGCATACTTACTGGTGGGTAACGAACCTTGATATTTGGGGAGAGTACATGAAGGAAGCCAATATGTCCTTCGCCGCTCCTTCTTCAAGAATAGGCGGGGTTGGGTTCGTGGGTCAGATACAGCATGTTTCGTTAACACTAACTTCGTAATGGAAGTGCGAATGGAGATGTAATGCACATTGTATATCTTGACCACCCAGATAGTGATTACTACGCCGACACGTTGACAGCTCTCTCTTCGTCAGATCTTCCTGGAACAGACACTGTTACCTGACATTAGCATTATGTAGTGTTAATAAGTAGCGGAAAGCTGAACA
The DNA here is from genome assembly GCA_036937135.1 of Nidula niveotomentosa. NCBI lineage: Eukaryota > Fungi > Basidiomycota > Agaricomycetes > Agaricales > Nidulariaceae > Nidula > Nidula niveotomentosa. Next base: position 16,599 of record JASFDE010000034.1, read on the forward strand.
TCAGCGTAATTTGGGTTCATAGGCGAATTGCATCGTCATTGGGCATATGCAGGGAGCATCTCAGGTGGATAGAGGATGGGCCACTGGGCGGCCTTCGTCTGAACACACTCTTGAACTCCAGATATGGTTTATAAGTCCATCTAGCATGCATAGCGGCTACAGCAGGTGCGTTACACTTGAACTTATGTTTTCCGCTTGAAGCGATCCAAGGCCGAATGCTTCTTCTCTCCTTCCCCGCCATTCTTGGCAATCTCCCTCTCCCGCTTCTTCTCCTCCTTCTGCTTCTCAAGCTTGTGACGAATAGCGAGCTGTACAGGCACAGCTATCAGTGTCGCAAATCCGAATCGCAGAGTGAATAAAACTCACCGCAGTAGGATCGATAACATTCTTCCTCTGCTTCCGCAAGTAACGTTTCAGACTCTTGCCCTTGCCTCTCATCTTTCTCTTCTCCCGCTCTTCCCGAGACTCCTTCTTGCCGTTCTCTCTGTCACTGCCTTCGTCTCCACTCTCTACAATCTCCGTCTCGTCGGCCTTACCCGACACCTTCAATCGCTCCAGGCGTGGTAGTCGCGCAAACGGAACCTCTATTGCTGGTTTGCCATCGAAGGTTGTCGTGGTCGTAAGCTTGGATAGAGGTGCAAGCGAGCCGACGAACTCGGGATCGATGGAAATCATGTCCGGTTGAATCTATGACCCAATATAAATACCAAGACAGAAGGGGCAAGGAAGAAGCGCGAAACGAACCTTATCCAACAAAGCCTTAACTTCACGCTCTCTCCTGGCCTTCTTACCTTCGAATGGGTCGGCTTCTGAGCTGTCGAAGTTGGGCTCGCCAGCCCCGGGTACAATGATGCTCGAAAGGCCGTCCGAGTGGCCGATGGTGAGGATATCTTGGAAGGGGCAGAAGCGCACAGATGTGAGGGGGCGGTGTGGAATAGGATGGGTGAGGTATAAAGGCGGCGGGACGCGTGCGTTGAAGGGCGTATGGATTGCAGGGGCATTGTAAACCTTTTCCAACGCGTGAGCGGGCCCATAGTAGGAAGATAAGAAAGTTACGCACGTTGACTGTCCCCCCATATGCAACGGCAAGGGCGCCCTTTTGGCTGAAATCCACCTGTGGTTCTCCTGCTCCCCTCGCATTCCACTCCCTGACTGCGCCTTTCCAATTCCTGCAATCCCAGACCTTCACCGTACCGTCCTTCCCCGCCGTCGCCATGTATCGTCCCCCCTGGCTCGCATCCACACTCACGCTTGTCACCGGGCCTAGATGCGCCAGGAGCTGCACGGCCGGGTGCGGCAGATTCGGCGTCCATAGCGTTACTTGCCCGTTCTGGTGCCCAAGGTGGATGACGGCGTTGTGGATATTTTGTGTCATAGCAGTGCTGCTGCCGAACTTTGTACGATGCTCGACGAGGAGTTGGCCAGTGGAGGTGTCTTGGTATTTTAGGTAGCCGGCGTTGCCCTATTAATGCGCTCAGAGGTCAGAAAGAGCGAAATAGAGTCAGAGAAGAGACGCACGACACTCGCAAGCAGCCAGTGGTACGGCAAGAACTCTAGCCGTGTAGGCTCAATGTGCGATTTTAGGCAGTGGAGCTCCACACCGTCTCGGTCGTAGATGTAGACATACTTCTTTTGTGCAACGGCGAAGTACGTGTGGTCGTGGAGAAAACTTGGGGACAACTTAAGTGAATGTCAAGCGAGAAAGCCTAAAAGAGACGCACGTTATATCTCGACATGTTTCTCGGAGCTGCAGCTCGGCGTGTAGAGTACCAGTTTGCCAGTCGAATGTGGCTGCGTGACCATTGTTCCCCACAACTGCTAAATGCCTACAAAATATTATCAGTTCGGTTACTATTACAGTACGATACCCAGCAACAAAGTGGACAGAAAAGTGCGAAACTATGAAAAAAGAAAACACATAAAACTAATGCTCACCTTCCATTCCTCGTGTATCTTGACCGGTATGGCCCACCGTCCAACTTCCATTCCTTCCTTCCTTTCGCAGCCTCCTGTCCAGCAGATTTGACGATCTCGTCCTGCCCTATCCGCCATGTTCTCTCCATCTCGCCTTCCACCTCCACCTTCCCTGCATCCTCTACCAGTAACATCTCCTGTGCTTCGGCGAGCAGCGCATTCGCCCTAGCAGCTTGCGCAGACTGTCGGTGCAGCTCCGACCGTAGCTTCTTGTTCGCGATATGTGAGTGCGTTGGCACATTTTCGGGCACAGGGATGTTCTGCAATGACTTTGGGATAGCTGTGTGCCGTGTCACAGACTGGAACGTGAGGTCCGTAGTTGTATCATGTAATGACTTGGAGCCTTTCCTTGGGTTTGAGGACGATGAATGAGTTGTTTTCCTCTTTTTTCCTATCGGTTGGATTGCGTCCGCTCGCGCTATTAGCGAATCCATCGTAGATACTTAGTTGAGGTGTGCGCCAGATCTATGACTGCCAAAAGCGAATCTGGGGAATATAAAGCAGGGCCCCCGGAGAAATAAAAGCGCAGGAAAAGCCCAAGTAACGAGGAGGCGCAGAGAGCCTAAAGAGCGTTAAGGAAAGCTGTAGTAGATGGCTAGTAGTAGATCTTTAGTAGATTATTGAATGGTCCAAAATTTACTGACCGTGGGAATACGTAGCTATAAATGAGCACGTCATCATTTCTGGGTGCGAACCCAGCTCTATTGTAAGTGCATCTCTACTTCAAACTCTTTGCACAAACTGGTTCACTCTGCTTCGACGCTTTAGGACTCGCTATTCGGCCATAATCTGTTTTGAAGCTGCTGAATCGCACTCTTACACAAGTTACGAGCACCAATCCTGCATAACTGCCTATCGTCACATCTTCCTCCGAAGCGCCAATAGACATCCACCCATCCTACAAGTTATTATACAGGGGCATTTCAAGTGACGGCTTGACGCTAAGCCATGGATCAGTATGCCAGTAATTTTGCGCCCAATTTAGATGAGCGAAATGTGAAGCGAAATGCTCAACCAACCAGCGAAGGATCGACGATACTGCAACGAAAACCTCAAGAAGTTACACCCGCTACGAGCAATCGCCCGCAGTCAGCAAATGCAATCACCGGTAGCGAGAGTCTCTCGTACATTCAACGAATTGTCACTACAGCGGAGGCTGGATATCGTTCATTCTATCCATCCACAGTTGCGTCTTTTTGCAGAAAGAAAGCCGATGATGTGACCAACGCACTGTCGGCGAATAACCACATTCTCATCAAGAGTTGGGCAAATTTTATCCTCATGGATATAGCATTAAACTTCTTCACCACATACTGCTCCTTTTTTGCTAGTGAATGGGCGTATAGCGTCTTCACTCCGCTTCCATCACAGTCCCAACTAAGCAATGCAAAGGCGCTTCTGGAGGAGTCAGCTTATTGTCAGCGGCTTCAAGAGGTCCTCTCGGATAAAGCTTTTGCCACTCTTGACATGAAGACACGGGACTTCATAATGGGTGCGAGAGAATTATCTTACACTTCGTGTAAGAGTTTTGGATTCGAATTACCGCTTCCTAATTTATGAAGGTGCGTCAAATTCTACTATTTTCATCTAATTATTCACCGGAATTTTCAAAAGCAAGTCTCTAGTGCAAATGATACTAGCACCCGCCGAATACATATGATTCCTTGTAAGCTTCAGTTATATATCAAAACTATTCTGTATTTTTTAATTAGCGGCAGAGGATATCAAATAATATACTATTTCGCGTATTTAGCGATCCATCTCATCTAAAGATCTCCAGATAGGCTCCGAAATTCTTCAGGTGTATGCCCACTTGAAAGACTATATCAGTAGCTAAGTGTTGGACTCTGACATGATAATCCAGAACCCGGATAAAGTATGGAGTATTACTCCGTATTTAACATGAAATTAAGGAGGGAGCTGCGAGACGAAGCAGCTAACATTAACGCTTGTGCCATTTCTTTTTGTATTTATACATTAGAGACGTTCACAGTGTCATTTTTCTTCCAATTTTCATCTCATTTTTCATTTCATTTTTCAATCAAAAACGAGTTCAAAATAAGTAAAAATAAGCATTCGTGAAAAGCCCAAATTTCATTCCATTTTTGATTGTCATTTTTTACATCGGAATTCAGTTTCCGATTCAAATTTCAGCATATTGATTTCTCACTATTTCCCCAATATCACACCCTACATTTACCCCATGTACCCTGCGTGGTCGTCATAATACCGAAGGACCAAAAACCAGGAAGGCAGCTGACACCTTGCCGTATACAGTATACAGCCGTTGAAAGGCTGTTATGAGACGGTGATAGCATGACTAGATAAGTACGGATATGTATATGTACTCTACGTCACATGACTGCTGCAGCCAACAGCTACATCGTCATCGTATTCCTTCTGAAAAATTTCCCAGTGTTGTATTCTAAGGGTTTATTAACGGTGAATTTTTTCTTAAGCCTTAGCTCTTAAATACGGCTCTTAATTAGACATGATTCTAGGGGGTTATTAAGGCTCCAACGGCCAGTTTCGTCACCCATCGAATTCATCGCCTGATCCTTCCAATTCCCCATCGTCTGGCAGCCTCTCTTCTTCTGTTTCCTTGCCTGCCAGAAACTCCATCAGCCGCACTTCCTCTATATATACCTGCTGCCTATGAATTTGCCTCATTTACTTGTCCACGTCTGTTTCCTTTCGGCCTGCATGAGATCCGTTCTGCTTTATACAAGCCAGGAAATGATTCTAGATAGGGTCTTTCATAGGAGGCAGTCGTTGTTGGGTTCAAGGAGACTTGTGATTGAGTGGTCGCCAGTCAGTAGGAATCTCAGATTTGCATTCATAGTAGATGTATTGCCTGCACTATGGCTTCCTCCTCCTCATCCTGTTACATGCAGTCGCCGTCGATGGCACTGGTTGAGTCATATGTCTTATATCATTCATTCTTAAAGCTTAATAAGGCTTATAGCTGATACGAAGCCTTAGTCTTACAATGTCTTTAAGCCTTAGGTACAACACTGAAATTTCCAGCATAAGTCACCTTGTTCTATCGACACTTCTACTCTTCTTCTTTAAATCGTATAGCGAGCATAGTAGCCCATGGATCTCGTATTTAGCTACTTAGGCAATCTAAGTCTGGCATCGTCAGATGTCGTTCTATAATATTGGCAAACGAATTATTGAATCCTTATGTGCGTTGCTTGTGTATATCAAAATTTAAGCTATTTTCCTCCATTTACTCGACAAAGAAGATCGCATGCCCGGCGTTTGGGATTAAGTGACTCTCCAAATTCACAAACAACTGGGATTATTGCTGAATAATATTAATGTGATCATCCTCAGTTCCTCTAACAATCAGCAGTGGTAGGCCATTTTTTCCGGCTTGAAGAGCCTCTGGATCCTGGACGCGAGTTTGAATGAACATAGTGATATCCGGTATTTGGGATGCAGAGAACCCCAGCCATTCGCTTCTCAATGTGAATTGAATGGCCTGAGGATCTGCAAAACATGTCTCCACAAATGCCGTTCGTGAGTTGAGGGATGGAACACTGTCATTTGTCGCAATAAGACCCAGAGCCGTGACTTTATTTATACCTATGAGAATGAGATCTCGTATAGGACCGATGTACGGGACATCCGCAAGCGATATGATAGCCTTTAAGGGATGTGATTGGATGTTTGCTAATATATCGGCTTGAACAGATCCTGAGGAAAAGTACATTAGTAAAATAAGCTCCTGATACTAAAGTTAGAGTTAACGCGAACATGTACACCGATTGAGATAATTCTTCTTACCATCCAATGAAAAGTACATCCTTAAGATTAAAAGCTACTTGAATTGCGTTGAAATCTTCAGCCCACTTTGCAAAAATGTAACCAGTCGCATCTATTGGCTTGCAGCTTTGTCCATGTCCTCTTAAATCATCACGAACCTATTTAAATGAATCTTAAAGCAAATGCAAAAGGGACATAGGAGCATCACTCGTGATGAAGAATTTTTCAGGATTAAAGAAAAGATCATCCATAGTACCGCTGGCCAATAGCAGTCCATGAGCTAACACCAAACGGACTCCTCGGAATTCCCGGTGGCTTGGGCAAAAATCTGAGTTCCATCTGCGGAAGGGATGAAGCGTGTGAGAGCAGAACCGGAAGTAGATCCGATAGAAGGAGATTCCACGGCAAAGCAACAGCATATTATAGTCAGAATGAGAAAAATCCCTGAGAGGCGGCGGGGAACGAGAAGCTTCATGTCAACGACTGGAGGAAGCCTGCCATGCCATCCTCTGTCTTCTTAAATATAGTCTGACAAAAATAGTCTCGGGTTGCGGGACGATCTTTGTGTATCTATAACCTAGTAACATATCAACTAAAATGGCTAAATCTACAAATGGATGTCACCTCTCGCCGTTTCTTCTTCTAAAGGCTTCTTTAAGTTGAATCAGCAGTGCTGCCCTGCCACCTACGGAGCTCGAAGCTTTATATGGCAGAGCACACAGTTTTTACATCAATATTTTTACTGCTTCGATTTCCCAGTGGCTTAAAGTGAAGTTTCTGCTTATCCCTACCATATCAATTTCATTTCAAGAGTCAGAGATGCAGTGACATTCATACCGTTGGTTATGATAAGTCGACATTTCAAGACACAAGACAGTAATTATGCCAGAAGAAACATTTCTTGTCGAAATCCGAAACAATGGTTTGGGAATAGGCAGAAAATGAATTACACTCCTGATCCTTTACTTTCGTTTGCATAAAGCAAATTTTCCTTTCCCTAAATATTTCTGAGTCCACTTAAAAAGATAAGTATGCTACACATTCTATCTCCGATTTTATAACTTTTCTTTAAGTTGATGACATGGGTGAGATGGCCGAGCGGTCTAAGGCGCCAGACTAAGGACCAGGGCAGTCGCTGTCCTTGGGATTGTAGTTTCGGCTGCAACTCTGTAACATCTGGTCCTCCGGGGCGTGGGTTCGAATCCCACTCTCATCATGTGTACGACTGATGTCTTTTTTCCTACTGCTATATACTGGGAGATTTTTTGTCAGGATTAGGCCTTACTTTGGATGGGCTAACAGCAATTAGCTTTCATAGACATTCACATTTTATATATAAAAATAATATGGAATGAAACTGCATGAAGTTATGTGCTACACGGCAATGTTCTTCTCGATACCTCCCATTGGAAACGGTTCATTTCTTGTTCTGTCATTTTTAAGTCAGCAGCTAAAAAAAGTGTCTTTGAGTATACTGAGCCTTTCAATAACGACATGCCATTGTTCCCAGCAGCAGCCTCTGCAACATCAGTCTTCCTCTGTGCAGCCTTTTTCTTGACATAACCAAAAGGAGTAATGCAACTGCATCGACGGAGCATGAATTGTCGCTATTGATATAAAAATGCAACGCTTGAGCATCTAGTTATGAAACAAGGGATTTAATGGCGATACCCCTTGCTCTTCCGCATGTAATGAAGCTCGACTGAAAAGGCGCACGTCCTTTCTTCGAACAACTTCAGGGTTACCGCACAAAACACCAAAAGCGCTGCATATGAATGTCAACAAGCATATATAAAATGCTACCGTGAGCATCCCTAATGGCGACGTCGACGAAGAATAAGAAGCAGGATATTATGCGAGAATCTACTCAAAAGGAGGTCGCATATTTTGAAAGTAAACAGTAAACAGCACCATAGTCCGCCAACTCTTCACCGTCTCCATCTCATCTCCACCTCTTGAAACACTTCAACTCTCTTAGTCACTTTGAATCCTAACTTCTCGAATAAGTGAATGCTCGGCATGTTGGTCTCGGTGATGCGTGTTAGAAGGCTACTGGGTGGAATCTTCAAGGGCGATGTCAAATTCTTCGGAACGTCCAATGGTTCTTCTTGAGAAACAGAAAATGCGCCTGTATTCCCGGTAGCGTACGTAAGCATAAGCTGCAGAGCCTCGAGGGCCAATCCCTTGCGGCGATAAGCGGGTTCTGAAGAGGACAGCACGTTTAAATACTCATACGAGGAATCTTGATTCCAACGCACCAGCAATCATAATCTCTACTTCTGCTTCGAAGGTATCATCATCTTCTCCTAGCCGAGAATCGTCGTTATCGCTTTCGTTATTTCCTCGCAATGAAGATAGAACGCCGTGCAGAAAGAGGTTGACGTCTCCGACCATAGGAAGTGTTGTAATGCGTGGATCAGTGGGAGAAAGGACATCCATCGGTTCTATATTTTTTTGAGGTTTGGTTGTAATGACATCAAAGTCAAGTTCGCGTGCAAGGATGATGAAAGTCAGCTTGTCTTCGTCCACTTGCCACTTCCCTGCGATGCGACAGTATGATGAGCTCAAATGCATCTTGGACGCGTAAAAGGAGAAGAGACAGACGTTGCATATCATGTTCCTCTTCCAAGCTGAGTGGTTCGCTCGCTGTCAAGGTGCGAAGTTCTTCACTAAGCATCCACGCATGATACTTCTGTTAACCCCGAGTTGATTAATAAAAACGGGTTTGATGAAGATCATGACTGGAACTTACCCACAGGGACATGTTCGGATCGATATGGAACCAAAACCACTTTCCTCCCTACGAGTACGGTATCAATGTTTATCTTCATGACACGAACTGTGAGATAAGAGACAATAATGATGGTGAGAGTGAAGGAGGACGAAGGCCGATCGGCAATAGCTCAATTCGAGAAACATTTGTCATTGTTAGGGGTTGAAGGCATTGCACTGTGGGTTTTCGAGATTCAACACCGTCTGCTCATCGCTGTTCTCCCAGAGGTATTAAAAGGCAATAGAGCGGTCATCCGAAAACACATAGATTAAGAACACACATACTTGAAATATCTCGAAGCCTCTGTTTTATCATGAGAATTTTAAGGAAATAATCAACAATACTCATTATTTCTTTCTTTCAAAAGTCAAACTGGCACCTTCAGTCGTAAAGAAGTCGTAATCAATTATCGACTGGAGGGGGGAAAATAACCCTGAAGTCTGAATTACAAGCTATCTGGCGAACATAGTTTTCATACGCCATATGCATTATTTTGGAAATGGAGAGCAGAACATCATGTATTATAAGAAGTTAAATAATTGTACAGTGAGCGGAAATTACAAACAAAGCAAAGCCATATACACATCTTAATGGTAAAATGATTTATAAAAACACCCAAAGCGACGAGATTTTGTATGGTATATCAAGGAGAAAGTTCATAGAGGCGTAAGCGAGAAATACAACACAAATTAACGACGCACTGCCGATGTTGGGTGACTGCAACAGCGTCTTCCTCATATGTTTTGAAAGAGAAAGTTACCATCTCCAGGTAACTAAACGTTCAAGATATCCAAGATGCGGGGTTTTGCAGGCACTGGGGGCTTCTCAGCTTTAATGTTTCGCGATCGAATAATATGAGTAACAATATATAGTATCAACAAGATGCCATAAACGGCGGAAATAAAACTTACTGTCAAGATATTAATCCTGGATGGGAAAGTATTCGATTATTCGAAATATCGACTGGGGCGAATATTCCATGAATTTCGTGAGTAGATCCCGAGATGAGTATAAGCGTCTGGTTTGAACCCAATTCTCCACCGCACGCCAATCGATCTAAGCGCAGCTCGCAAAGCCTTGACCTCCTCAAGATTGGTATAATCCTCCGTGTAAACACAGATAACATGCCTGTCCTCCCCTCTTCGCGGCGCTACCTTCGCGGAACCTCTCCCCTGCTTCAAGCACAGCAATTCCACCAACCTTCCCCAGAGACTGTCGATCTTATCTGGCTCGGCGAAGACCAGCCATTTGCCTACGAGGGCATTATGAGCTTTGGAGATGCGATCTAGCTCTTCGACGGAGACTTGACTCTGATCGATGAGTGCTTGAAAAGCCGCTGACAGTCCAGCATAATCCACTGTTTGGCGTCGTATCCCGCCTCTATCGACAGCAATCCATGAGCAGTATGAATCTGGGGTTCGGCTAGGTGGCCATCGGTTTAAGAATAGCTGAAGATTCTCTGGGGTAGAGTTTCCTTCGTTCCAGCACGTTAGAATCCATGTACCATCTTCAGCGTGATGAAGCGTGTCGGAAGGAGATGGAGGAGGCACCCATTCCAGGGCCGGGGGCGCAGCGGCCGCGACGTCGTCGACGTCCATATCGATATCCATGATGGTTGTGGTGAGCAGGGATTAAGCGATCCTGTCTACAGTTCTGCGGTATTGATATAACCAGAGCAGAGAGCGAGAAAACAAAGTACAGATGTAAAACTAGAAAATACTAGTGTCAGGAGATGGGCTGACGGTAACGAGATCGTAAGAGATCACAATGGCAGCCAAAAATTGAAAGAAGTTCAGGACGCCTACATTCAAAGATCAAGCCGCGGAGCTTCGGACTCTTCACCGTGAAAATATTCTTACATAATTAGCTCCTTGTACTTTGCCCTGCTGGTGAAAAAGTGAACATCTGAGAGCATTCAAAGAGGGTATACAATGTTACAATGTTTTAATTAGATAGTTTCGTATTACTGGGATATATACGGACGCTCTCCATCTAATAAGATAATAAAGTGTTATCGCATGCCGAACCATGCGCAAGGTGTACCTAATCATTAATGGTGTCCAACTTTCTCAGCCGCCTTCTCATTCATCGCATCCTGGTCCGTCATGCGCTGCGAAGTCGTTGCGCGTGTTGACCGTAGACGAATGCTTCCACCATACTTGTAGAAGATAAATGGCATAGGCGCGATGACGCATCCTACGAGGGCGAGTAGCAAGCCAGCGTATTGGAAACCCATGTTGTGGAACATGGGGGTGACAAAGAGGGGAACCATGGCGCCGATCTCAGATCGCATGAAGGTCTTAGCGGCCATAGCGGTGGCGGCGTAGTTGCTGTAGCTGTCGATGATGTAGGAGTTGGCGGAGATGTAGATGGCAATCATCCCGAAACCGAAGATGGTGCCAGAGATGCAGGGAGCTGGGATACGGAAATAACAATTAAGAGGAGTTCAGTGGAGAAGATGAGCCTCAGAAAGACTTGCCGATCCAGTGCACCCATGAATAGCCTCCGGTGAATGCGAAGATGAACAGCGCGGCGGGAAATACGCTAACAATGGTGTGGTAAGTGGACATTCCAACAGATAGGAATACCTGTACTTACAAGGCGCCGACCATCATAGGATAGAGACGAGCTTCAGGGAACGATCCATTGCGTGTGGCATGTCTATAAGCCTTCTCTTGGTACGGAACAAACATCATGGCGAACATGATACCAAGCTAATTGGATGATTTAATGAAATGTTCGACAAGAAAACAGAAAGAGTGCTCACCATAATGCTGACGAAGGTAATGCCGGTCATACCGGTGCTGAACCCTCGGACTTCCTCGAAAGCGATGGGAAATGCGAAAAACATAAGATCTAAAAGCGTGACATTTATGAGTATCTGCGGCGTGCTTTCAAGTGACCGACCATAAACTTACATAGTAGACTGTAAATGAACGATAGATCTTCAAGATGATGTCAGTAAGGAGGTTCATCGTGCAAAAAAAGTCCATACTCACAAAACGACATAAACAAGATGATGGGCTCGCAGAAGAGCATGATGAACGGGCGGATAAGTGCGATTTTCATGGTTTGAGTAAAGGGTATACGTTCCAGCTCCTCGAGAGTACGGTATTTGTCATCGCCAGTCTCTTTCCTCAGCTTCTCGGCTTTCTTGCGCAGGAGAATGGGCGCGAGCGTCTCGGGGATGAAGAGGGTGAAGATCCAGCAAGCGCCAGTGAAGATGAACATAACCCAGTCTATGTTGAAGTAAGGTGAGACATTTGTAAGGCGAGGCAGTGTAATCTACACTTACACATCCATCTCCAGCCTGCGCCCATAGCGATCCAACCGCCGATCATGGGGCCTATGCAAGGTCCCAAGAACAGAGTGGCAGAGAAGACTGCCATAGGTGCTCCACGCTCCTCGACAGACCACACATCAGCAATACTAAAAGAAGGGGACCGTTAAGTCGAAGAACGGTGCAAGAGACAAAGTAGAAATACACACCTGCCTCCTACGTTACATATAGGTGCCGATGCCGCGATACCAGCGATCTGACGGGCGATGACAAGCGTTGCTGCATTTTTCGCGAGGGCGCTCGGTAGCGTAAAGATGAAGAACAAGAAGACGCTGACGCAGTATATGGGTCGCCTTCCGAAGACTTCCGACAATGGGGCGAGTACAAGGGGTCTACAAAGTGCGTCAATGAGAAATATGAACGTTTACGGGTTCATGCTCGACCTACCCAATACCGAAACCCAGTACGAAACAAGTGACAGTCAGATTGGTGATGATCTGTTTGATGCCAAGCTCCTGAGTCGGTCCCTTCATACTATAGAATAAATAAGTAATGTTTATCGAAAGAGAGAGAAGAAGACAATACGCACTCTCCGGTGATAAGGGAACTCCCAAGGGCGACAGCAAGACAAAGGAAGGCAGTTGTTGCTGTGATATACCTGCAAATGACGCATTAAAAGTGCAGATATATTGCCAAAGGAGGACGGCATACCATTTTTTCGCTTTACTCCATTCCCGTGGGTCTTCTCCTGTTCCCTTATCGAAAGTAACGACATGAAAACCAGAGCGGGTATGAGTCTGTGTGATGACGTCTAAGTTAGGTGCTACGGTAGTGGTATGGCTGCTACGACGGGATAATGTATCGTCTAAGGGGCCTTCTCTTTCTAGAGTTCGGAATTCATCTTCCTGCGCTAAGGAGAGGGCGGGGGGGTATGCGAACTCGGCTTCAATGGGCTCGGAAGGCATGCTAAGGGGTAGAGGAGAGGAGGGGGGAACAGGGGGGAAATTGTTATACTGATCATTTCACAGTCGATGTTTTATAGCTCAAAGCAGCCGTCCGACACTACGATGAAAGCGGTCTCTGGGTATGGCAAAGCTAGCTCTCGTCAAATGGCCTTGACGTTACCAGAGACACCGGGGTCAAGTTGAGCCAGGACGCCGAAGCGCAAGATCTTCATTTCTTCAAACATCAAAATCGGCCGTTCGGTCCGCTACGCACTACACTGAGTATAAGATAGCTGGAGGAAAGAGAATTAAAGAGAATATACCACAACATGAAGAATCTTGCCGCTTTATTCGAGCTTTAGAAGCAAGCAGCATTCGAGCCAAGTTCGAGCACATTGTAGCTGATGGAAAGCAAAGGAAATATTTGGAAAATATCTATTTCTTGCGGCCCATGCCGGAACCGGCACGCACGCGGCGGGGTTAGCCGTCACTGAATCTTAATCTGATCGAGACAAAATCTTGTTCTCTTCATCTCTGGGGCAGGCTTCCTTTTCTTTTCCTAGGCTCATTGAGGGAGGATTAGTAGACATCGAGCACATGCGTGAATTTCTTCTCAGCATTGGACACTTAGCGTTACCTATGCTGATGCCAGTCAAGCCGAACTACTTATGTAGTGAGATGGTTAATGCCGCATACGTGCCAGGTTACGGGTTCGGCTAACTTACAATGTCAACGTCTACCGGATCTGGGACAGCTCAGACGATGGCTTGGTTATAAAGGAAGAACGCCGGCAAGATATGTATATTTGAATAGTCAAAGGGGAAAAGATAATACGGATTGATTACAGTCGCACGTGCACTCTCCGACTGTTCGTCGTCGACGTTGACGAAGACGGACTTTGTTACAGTGACATGCGCTTCAGAATCATACCTCTGTCGTGAGTAGACTATCCGATGGTGTCGTCCGCCATGAAAATCGTGTGGGCGATGACTCTTGCATTTCCCGCTTCACATGCTGACAAAGAAGCAGCGCACATATAAGACGGATTGATGAAGCAGTGTCGCCATCGTGGTACACGCTGGCAGTTAGAGATCGTTCCACGCTGCGATTCAGGTATATAGCGCGAGCTTCCGGTGCCGCCGCTTCTCTACTGTCGCGCCATGGATGTACCCAACACAAGCGTCGACGCCTTGACTTAACAGCTTCGTCATCTCCAGCGAAGTCGTCTTATCTACATGTACCCTCCCATTCGAAGTTAAAACCGAGCACGCCATGGGATACGGCGACGACAGTGCTCCACGTCATTACACTATCTCTGGTGGACGATAGCCCATGTTTTCGTCAGTGGCTGATCGGTTTGATTGACTCCCAAAATGAAATGAATAGATATCCACGTGGCACAGCGCGCCAAGGTATTCCGTTGCGTTCATGGCTCTTGTAACGCGCAAGTGCCAGTCTCAGACTCTCATTCAAAATTCAGACTCCGATACATATTATCAGTGCTGACGTACTTTCTTTGTTGATGACAATGTTCAAGTTAAAACTCGTATATGGCCATCGTTAAAGAATTCCAATCATCATATCCGAATTCTCGCTCCAGTTTGGAAGTCCCATCATTATCAGTGCACCAACCCTCCATACGCTCTATACTGTGACCGATTTACTAGACTCTGCCGCCAAGTTGTTGTCGCCAGCCTTCGGCTGGCTCCTCACAGTACGGTAGCATTGAAAATAACAAAAATTATTTTGCGCACTGTTCATCGCCCAGTGACTCTTCAAAGCACGTGTTGGGCCATATTCTATAGTAATAAAGACACGATGAACGGCAACAACTTGCAAATTGCAAAACCCCTTCAGAAAGAGTAAGTAAAATATTCGAGGTTGTAATAGAAAAGGATGTGTACTAATTAATTGAAGGGGCTTGGTTAAAAGCTATAAATCTAAAAATCCCTCACATAGTAAGTAATGTAGTCACCACTGCAAATGGTCGGCAACGGGAGGTGAGTTGGACGGATAAGCAGCATAGTAACAAAGTTCCGATTCATGTGAGGTGACTGGTAAGTGGCAAAAGCATGTGGAGTTACTGTTTAATGTGTTATATTCTCACACGCGACTCGGTGTTGACCCTAACTGCAGTCGATAAAACCCTCCTCCTTCGGAGAGATGAGAAAATGGTCCTGAGGCAGAGATCAGTAAATTCACGTTCACTTTCATCATTCATTAACAGGGCATTTTAGCATTATCGAAGCTCAAGATGATCGAAAGCAGCTTGTTTTTCTTTCCTCATAGATAAAGAATGCGACACGATTCCATCGGTGGGTAATCCAGGGAGGGAATTAGTGCGAAGCGGGCCGGAAGATTCTGGCATAGCATACTAGATGTGAATCAATACTTTGTCGTTGTTCTTATTCGCTCATTCTATCACCAGCCCGATATTAGGATTCCTGACTTAATTTAAGTCTCCAGCTATTGATCACTGGCAGTTCGTCAAACAGGTCAAAACGAGAGCACTTCATCGTGAATTTTGGCTACGCACTCTGGTCCATGCGTGAAAAATGTAAACACATAGAAAGAAAGCCACAACCTAATCAGCATATAGTTCTTGCGTGGCCACTCGCGAGCGCGCAGTACACACCCAGAAGATTTATTATCAAAGATAAATATTTTTACGTATATAACTATTTGTATAGAAGCAAATTATCGAGACACGGACGAGGATACGGTATCCAGGCGGCAGGCAGACCTAGGAGTGAGTGTGGTCCTAGAAGTTTGTCCTATGGAATGTATAAAATGGTTAAAGATACAGCCGGCATCTCATGGTTCTATATCGATTTCCCTAGCAATAGCAACAGCAAC
This sequence comes from Nidula niveotomentosa, assembly GCA_036937135.1. NCBI lineage: Eukaryota > Fungi > Basidiomycota > Agaricomycetes > Agaricales > Nidulariaceae > Nidula > Nidula niveotomentosa. Next base: position 32,197 of record JASFDE010000034.1, read on the forward strand.
AGGCAGGTATACCCCTTCATTCTCCCTACGGACCACATATGGCTGCAAAGTAGAGCAAAACTGTGCCGCGATAGGTGCATCTATATCGTGAAATTCGAAGTTTCGAATAAAAGTCACGAGGAACACCTTCAGCTCCACAAGGGCTAACAGGAAAGTTCGTATTGCAAGTTAGAGACTGGCCTCTAGCAATTACTTCGAATGGAGCTGACCTAATCTCCATCCAACGCACATCCTTAGACCTTCGCTAAAAATATAAATATTTGACCTACTGATTATTTTTAAATTCCGGTCGGGATGAGCCTATCATGTAAACGTTTACCGCCCTCCCGTCCTTTCTAAGTATATTTACTAAGCGAACTTCACTGCCTGGGGTAAATAATACTCTCCATAGTATACCTGCACATTCCAATATCCAGTTGATTATCACCAAACTGTAACCCTCACCAGAGTCTCGAAGCTAATTGGAATCAGAATAAGGAATTTTCTGACGGCGAAAGATTGCTCGACAATGCCCATTCCAAATATAAGGCTTGGTAATAGCAGCTCAACATGAAAGTTCGGTAACGCCGTCCTTGTGATTCACTTTGTTGAAGCCCAAGTAAGTTTGAAGCTTGAAGGTCCACACGTTCATATACATATAAGGAATACTTCTTTCACCGGCTATCCTAAGCCAGCATCTGCAGTTATCTTAGTTTGAAACGTCAGCAGATCATCAGCTGCTTGGTCCTTGCCAGGCTTCGTCGTCGGAATCAATTCACGCTGTCTTCGTTCTGGCGATATCCGCTCAAGAAGCATGATGGTTAGTCCACAGTTGGTGGTATAATATAATTCTGGAGCTGTTTATTGTTAGCAAGGTCCACTTCCGTACTTCATCGAATGTATATTTTGAGGAATATGCATCATATCCGCTTCGCTGAAGTCACTTGAACGAACGGGCATCCGGCTTAATAAGACATCGGATGTAAAACATCGGTAGTTTTCATCGCATCATACCTCTCCATTTTAGCTAAGGAAAAACATGATTTAGCTACATGAAAAATGCATATTTACAGACAGACAAATTATTTTTTGTATACGCTGAGGAATTCGACTGGGAGTCGCGGCCCAAGTGCAGGTAAATGAGCTATTTATAGTATCTCGAATTATGATAAAATTGTTAAAATAGCAGGGATCAGAGAGGGACCCTCGGTTACCAAGCCAGGGAAATGATAGTCTATATGTTGTCGGATTACTTAACTTCAACAAAATTACGGAGAGTTTGAGATCCGAAGTATACTTATAGTGCTGAAGACGAAGGCTACGCGATCATACACGCCAACTGCGATGGAGAAACTTACGGTGGCAGGAAGCATAATTACACTCAACCATTTTCTTCCGCGTTTCAAGTGCATGAATGACTCCACATCTGTTTCTGTGCAATGATATCCGGCAAAATCTAGAGCTATACCATGCGGATAAACACGATCATTGATACAGTATGACTTTGGATTCCCCTATCAATGTGCTTACTGGAATTATAGGGAGATTTGGTTGCTATGCAATCTGCATTACAAGATTCAATATAAAATACGCTATTAAACAAATAATAATATGTGATATCGTATAAATCTTGAACTGGCCATCAATTTGAAGGGCACATAGCACCAGGACATCCGAATCCATAATTTTCGAGAGTATACGGATTCTTATGGTCGTTATAGTTTATCTCCATTATTGGAACTTGTTGGACATGGTCAAGTTCCGCTGATTTCACGGGTACGGCATCATGGTGACGACTGGTGACCTCGCTTGAGACGCTCATGGAGGGTATTAAAGCTATGGTCTTACAGTGTATTCTTTGCTAGGCTTCTATCCCTACATCTTCACTACCGATGTTTGTAAAATTCATCGCAGTCAGAGTATCTACTGATTAATGCTTTTGATTGTTTTCTAGTCATCGGATATGTTCAAATTTGTCATTTCAATTGTGGCGGCTATCTTCTTGGCGCCTATCGTCTTCGCTCAGAACACGGCTACAATCCGTTATTACGCTAACACGAATAGCTGTTCCGGATCCGGTCTTCAGTGCTCCAATATTCCCCCGTTGGATTGCTGCGAGGCCCCTCCTAGCCCGACCTCGTTCCATACTACTAAAGCAATCGCTGGGTTTGCTCCTTGCATTCAGCTGTTCTTCAACAACGATGGCCACGGCGGTTGTGCCACTTGTTCTTCGGGTGGCTCGTGCGATACCTGCTACTACATCCAGAATAACCCTTTCACGCCCGCCGCTTGGTATGGGATCAATAGCTGTCGCGCTAGGGACTCAGCTGTCGCGGGGATGGCTTCTCAGGGAAACAGTACCACATGCCACGAGGTCAACGAGGCCTTCACTGCCTCTGGCTTGGTCTATTCAGTTCCCAAAGCATCGACTGGTCTGAAAGATGTATTTGTGGAGGATTTCATTGCTCTCCCCAGTGAAGAATTCCATGCCAAGTGGAGTAATTCGTATTTGCGCACAGAAGCTTCTGCAGCTGTCGGAAGCTCCGCTACTGCCATCAATCCGAAAGATCTCAGCGAGAAGTAGTATTGAAAAAATTGGTAAGTAGTATGTATCAATGTTTGTGCCTCTGTATGGTCTTCGAAATTCAATGCTAACCGGTATGGATTTAATTTCAGATTCGATTTCATAGGCAGCTGTGAGTGATGACCGTAGGGCTAACAACAATGAATGGTGTGGTATAAATCTAACATGCGTTCCAATTGTCATCTATAGTGTATTCTTCGTAGTGTATTAGCGAGAGTTTCTGATATATGTTGTACGATCTTTGGACAGTGGATTTGGATGAGTTTGATAATATACGAACAATTTCCTGTGGACGAACAAGGGACTATATCTGTGATCGCGTCTGAAGCGGAGTGACCGGCCCGAGTCTATTGCTTAGTACAACTCACGTACTTCACTCAAACCAATACAGTCGCAGACAAACAAAGTCAACAAGTCAGATATCTCGAGAACCTAGCAATTTTTTGGCATTTTGATTTCAGATTCTTGTTCAGCTCGAAGAAATACGTCCGAAATCTTTCCCACGAGTTGTTTGGAACGGTCAAATTTTGGCTCAAATTTACGAACTTTAGGTCATGTAGGGTCCAAAAAATGATGGAAAGCAGGTCTGGTGACCACTTTATCAACTTGATTTGCCCTTCTAAGTTTGTGTCTTGACTCAAAAGAATCGGTTTGATGAATTTCCTCCACATTTCCTCTCGAAAGTGTTCCAAAAGGATCATGAATGTCATGGGGTTCGATGAAATCAAGAGTCCCTCCTGTTTTCGGGTGGTACTTTTGCAAATTTTTACTCAGGAACCGCTCGATATAATATTTCCATACTTGAGAATCACAACAGACTCATTGAAAGGAGTCAACTACATAATTTTTCGTGATTTTTGGAGCAATTTACATGGTCTGGCAAAATTTTGAGGGCTTGAAAGTCTTATTAGGTAATTGAGTGCGTTAAAATGTTAACGGCATAGATGAATCTGCGTTAGCATCTAATACAAATTAAGGTAGAGGAAATCCAATTGCATCAACCCCCTGTGACAAAACAAAGAAATTAGAACACCAATTATAGGGAAACACTTATCAAAATTCGGGAACCAATAATAATTTAAATTTAATATTCTGAATTTTGTTAGCTGCCAATTTTAACCGGAGGGCACGAGGAACTTGTTGTTTCATTTTGAAGGATGGACTTTGAGGTTATTGGCGTCACTTTGATGGCTAATTTGGCCCAGATCACAGGGCCTCACATCACCTGACAGCCGATTTCCTCTACCTCAGTAGAGCCGCATAACATCTATAAATAACCTTCCCAGCAGCTTATAAATTCTGGAGCGGAAGTCAGATAGATTAGCACCCAGACACCCACGGCTCTTCAGCGAATGAGCATTAGTTTCTTTCCACTAGTGTTAATAATTTCTCGCTGAGCATTTGAAATGTAGGTATTTTCGCTAGCATCTACGCCCTATAGCTAGTTACATATTGATCACTTGTTCATTTAGATCAAAGTTCCAGAGCATCATGGCCTCGTCAACCAACAGTCTTAGGTCTCATGAACCTAATGAGGCTGACGTTGGTGGTCGAATTTATTCTGTTCCCGGAACTGAAACGGGACAGAAAGAAGAGTTTGTGCAGGATATGCTCCATCTCTCCGCCAACTCATTTCACGAGAAATGGGCGAACACATACTTGCGCCCAAGCGAGGATGAACTGGCAGCAAATGAGTCCTCTGTCCATAGAGAGGATTAAGTCGCGAGGAAACTAAGGGGTAAGAAGCAAAGTGCCAGAAATCTAGCAAAGCAGAGGAATATTACTGGCATGATGTTAAACTCGGTCACGATTTGCGCATTGTTCCCTTAAAATTTCTTTGCATAATTGAGGTAGTACATAACGGCGGCATATGGTTTTATATGATAAAAATTTGAATTAGAGAGCGGAGATGAATTAACTCCTTGGAATTCCTTGACGAACGCCCCAGTCGGTATTTAATGTAAACTGGCCTAGATTGGCCTGCAGGTCTCATACATCTCCTCCTAACCACAACCACAGAACGAGTATATTGGACGTACCTCCTCAAGGATCTTAATCCGTCTTTCGCCTTAGTTAGCGGCAGACATGCGGCCCCGGACACCGGCCAGCTGCCCATCAACGTACTCGAGCTCGGTAGTGTTGGGGTCTGAGGGCTTTCCAGATCAGCTTCTTGATGGGCCCGGTGACGAGCAGGCGCAGGGTCATCTACAAGAAGTGGTGCTTCGAGTCGCGGATCGAAAACTTGAGCAAGTCCACTTTATCATGCACATTCCGCACCCAGAAGACGGAGGACATGTCCTTCGCCGATGTTAGATGTGCAACGGCCTACCAGGAAGCATCAGCATCAACATCAACCCCTCCCCGTCCAACACCACATCCGCGATCCCTGAATAGCTCATGCTCGGGATACTCGTCTTCTTCAGATAATAAAACGCCACATCCCACATGTACGCCTGAATGTAATGTCCATGCAAAAATTGTCTTTGATCGCGTCTTACGGTGAAAACTTGAAGAAGTTGTGCGTCTCGAGGCTGATAAAGTTCGGGAAGAGGTTGTGCTCCGGCTAGCCTACGGGGCGGTTATTGTGGAAATGAGACGAAGATATGGGAGAAAGATGCGCCTCCATGATGAGCTCAGGGATGATAACCTTTCGAACATTGTTCCAAAGATTCGGCTTGAACTCTAGATTCTCCTGGTCATCAAGCAGCAGGTCCCTCATTAAGCGTGCCCAGTCCTCCCCAAACCAGGCGTTAAGCTACACGCACATAAGCAGCACATACAAACGCAAACGCAGAAACAACTCGCTTGGATCCTTGCCCATAGCCTTGAACCACGTCCCTAAACTACCAAACAGGTTATCAAACTCCTGCCTATACTTCTCGTCATAAAACCGGCGGCCCGCCTCGTGCAGCTTGCGCCACCCGCATTGCAGCTCGCGTCAATCACGTACCCGGGCTGAGGGAGGACTCAAAACCACACACATCAACACCACCATCGCATCGTCAAGGAATAGAGGGGTCAACTCACCTTGCGATGGTGTCGAACATGGTGTTCATGGGCTGGCCGTTGGCGAAGCGCTCGAGGAGGGTGCGAATCTCAAAGACGAAAAGCTTGAACTGTGCAGCAGGATACGTGAGCTACTACACCATTAGACGAAAGAGGAGGAGGGGACGACAACATACGTTAGAATAACTAACGCCATCCGCCCCTACGTGCTCATCTTCATCGGTGACGCTGCGCCCTCCTCTGTGTACCTCTCGATCGAACCAAGGAGCCAGCTGATAAGCTCCTGGAAATCTTGTTTTTGGCACTCGAGCACCAAAGTATTTACTACGTCATCTCCCGTCTCCTCCCTCCCCCCGTTCCTCCCCCAGCTTCCCCTTCCCCTCCTCCTCCGTGCCCGTGCCCGTGCCTGTCCCTGTAAAGTGCACCTCAAGCGCAGGTATCTTGCTCTTCCCGCCCTCGCCTCTACCACCCGTAACGAATTGGTTCTCCTGGATGCACTGATCGATGTTAGCAAACTCGTTCTTGGTAGGCGCGCGATGCCTTCGGCGGTCTTGGACGGAGACTTGGAGAAGAGACCGCGCACAATGAGAGAGAAGTTGGTGAGAAGCTTGCGGACCTCCGATTTGGTGAGCACGATCGTGATGAGCATGCGGAGGTATCTGACGGCTGCAAGAATCCGTCAGTTAAGTACCAAAACGAGCAATCCAAACAAAAAGAACCGCCACCCACTCTTCTACGCATCCTCCCTCACCCTCTCCCCTAAATATGGACTACCCAGCTCTTTTGCCACATAAAGTTCTGGAACAGCTCTTCCGCATTCTTCTGCCTGATCGTGCGCCTTACCATCTCGATGATGTCGCGCGTATCCTGCACAATGCGGCGGCCCGCAGGGGACAGCTGCTATTGGCGCACGGGGGAGTGCATGACGGTATACTTAAGGGTCTGCTCGATCTGCACGTCGGAAGAGAGGCGACCTTGGCATGGGGTTGATATGACGCTGTAGAGTCGGATCTATGAGAGGGGGTCAGTAAGAGGAGGGAGAATAGAGAGCGTGGTACGCACCTTGCAGTCAAGATTGGCCTCCTTCCCCTTGCGGTTGACAGGGTCGACGACGGAGCCAGGGATGGGGTGGGTGCTGATATAGATATCCTGGGTGAAGTCTACGTGGAGTTAAGAGGGCGGGATTGAGTCGAGCCACGTTCGAGCAGACTGAGATGAGAGAAATACGACGCGTGGGCACTTGAATGGCGGGGAACGGGGTTGGGACGTCATACATTCATGCATCATGGCGGATGCAAAGTGAACCGTGGTTCTAGTTTGGGCAGAGCAGAACGACTGTGGCCCGTATACGCGTGCAGCCGCGCCGCGAAGCTGCAGACAAATGCCTAAATAATGCCCACTACCCAACCTGTCTTCCACTCACCACGACCATTCCTCCGTCGACGCCCGTCCAGCTTCTTACAGCAGTAACGTAGCGCATCATTCTTAAGCTCTATGGAGTCAAATATCCCTGGAGTATATCTTCATTTTAACAAACGGGAACATGGATGTAGCAATCGCGTTGGGACATAGCAAGGCATGCGTCACATATTTGGCATAGGGTGTTCAATATGCTCACACCTGGCTCTAAGGGCGCCTTTCTACAGCCCTCACATCGCCTTTGATCTTATTCTCGGTCATATATCCCCGCCATTGTCAAATATGTGGCTTGGAATGGACAATATCGGCAGTGATCATGTGGTGCTGAATTCCCAAGGCAATGATAATGAGAACTCGGTCGATGCCCGAAGCCCGGTGAGATGCCTTCCAGTCCCTGCACTTGGTGGGTGACAGAGGCTTCTCACTTCGGGGATGGTACTAATCTAAGTGTGCTGAATAAGACTGCATCGGGCTGATGTTCTGTAGCGTACACATGTTATGCTTGTACAAAAAGGCAGATACTCATCCTTCTTTTTTTCAGAACATATCCAAAGCAAATTCACTCATCCATCCATACAAACCCAACTCTCTTCCATACTTGTTTCCACCTACAGCATCATGTCCGGAAAGCTTCTTCTCGTAAGCTTCCAACGATCCTTTTATTCTGAAGTCTCTTTAATCGACTCCTATATCGCAGGTTACTGGTGTCACTGGCTTCATCGCTGGGCACGTTGCCAACCAATTCCTTGAGAAAGGCTATAGAGTTCGGGGGTGAGCGACATGTGAAACTCATAACCTCTACAGAGTTCTTACTATTCAAATAGAACCACGCGCGGCGGGAAAATCCAGACCTTAAGAGACACCATTAAAGTTCCCGGACTTGAGTTTGTGCAAATCGACGATGTCGCTACGGCAGATTTTACTGAAGCATTGAAAGGTAATTACCACTCGAATTTCACGGCTGTTTTTCCGAGTCTAATCTATTCCTACAGATGTGTATGCTGTTATTCATGTTGCTTCACCCCTTCCAGGAGCAACTTCTGTTGATGATACTCTTAATGTATGGTTTGATTTTCCCTTCTTCGAAGGTCTTGGTGTACTTACTATTCTTTCTTAGACTGCAATAGAAGGAACTCTAAATGTCCTCAGACAAGCAGAGAAAGCCGGCATTGAGAAAATTGTTGTTACAAGCAGCTTCGGCGCTGTATTAGATCGTAAGTGTTTTCCTGGATCCTGACTGAGATTAAATCTCACCTCTATTTACAGCTTCCGTTGCTCCTGGTTTTGCTGGACTTAACCTCACCGATTCAGGTTCGCTAATTCCGTGTCAAAGCTCTACTTCCGTTATACTTAATCCTCTTGAATAGACTGGGGACATGTAACTCGTGAAAAAGTGCAAGAGAAATCGGAAGACCCGGTATACGTTTATCTTGCCTCAAAAATTCTAGCGGAAAAGGCACTATGGGAGTTTGCAAGAGAGCATCCAATTCTCGATGTTGCAACCAGTAAGTCGCTTCGCCAGTAATACTTTATCACAGTAGCTTATCTAGCACTGTAAACAGTCCTTCCCGGCTTTGTGTACGGCCCATTAGCAGATCATTTCCCCCTCCCATCCAAAGGTTCCTTGGGCACCAACGGTTTCCCATACACCCTCATCACCGGCGGACTACCTCCCGTCATGCCTCCCTGGGTCGTCGACGTCCGCGACGTTGCGAAGGCACACGTTCTAGCTCTCGACGTCCCTCGCAAGCCGCTGGAAGAAAAGCGCTACCTCATCAACGCGGGCAACTTCACATTTAAACAGGCAGGCGCGCACCTGAAAAAGACAAGACCGGATGCGAAAATTGCGGATTTGGACACGTTCCCTGAACTTCCCGGAGTAGTGTCTACGCTGGATACTACACGTGCTAGGGAGGTGCTTAAGTTTGGGGAGTTCATCACGCCCGAGAAAACGTTTGAGGATGTCACGGATGCGCTTTTGAAGATTGAAAAGACTTGGAACAATTAAGCTGGAGAACAGTTTGATATATCTAAGCTGATTAACAAAGTCAGCAGTGTTTGTTACGCAGTTGTACCATTTATTTTAGTAGATTTTGCTCCGTAGTGTTGCTTTTTTAATGGAAATCAAAATGAGAAGGAACTTGCCTACGTTATTGGAATCAGCATACAGATTTAATATCCTTCTTAGTTGTTATTTACTTTCATCCTAGTAATATTTTACAAGTGACTCTGCAAGCTTGAATCAATGAGGCCCCAGTGTCCTGATGGTATCTCTTCAAATTTCACGAATGATAACCATGTACAAATGTCCAGAGAATCAATCTAGATACTATCCTTCTGGGCTATCCGCTAAAATCTAGTACTCCGGCTATAATTAGCAGCCCAGATCCCCCGATAAGTACAAAGTGCGGGCAGCTATTTATAGCTTTCCATTTTATTTTGAACACGCGAAGGCCTCGAGGACGGGGGTGCAAGGAATGCAAGGGTCTAATTTCATGTTTGGACATATATATAGACATTGAATTCTTTCCATTGAATAGGACGACTCGACGCACGTATGTATGAATAGATGATGATCATTAAGAACGTGTTTCTTCAGGTACACGTGCGGGGAAGGGTGAGGATGTGCTTGAGAGACTTGATGTTGTCGATTTGGGTCGTAGTCTGGGGGCTGCTGTAATATTCAGGGCACCGGTTATTTCGGAGCATACGAAAGCTATTGTCAATGGCCCACATTCATGCTATGCATCGAAGTACCTTTCATCGTTGAATGAAAGGACTTCAGCTTGGGTCGGGCTACATCAAGAAGGGAGATTGATGACTCCTGATGAAAGCCCATTTATATGACTGGCTCTTTCTCATTTAAAGGAAGCACTGAGGAAGCAGATAATTAGTGATGAAAGCAGAATCTCTGTGCGTGAATGCTCTCCGCCCACACACAATAGACAGGCTCGTCCTCCTACTACAAAGGCTCATTTTATTTGACGTTCTTCAAGAAAGAGATAAAGAGCTGAGGGAATTCGAAGCGTGTGTGCATCCACGATCGGAGACGCGAACGTAGAAAGGGAATTAAGTCGCTTAACCCAATCTGGTGATGATGCGAGCACGGATGAGGTACCAGCAATAACCTTGTAAGCCTCTATCATAATTGATAAATCGATAAGGAGATGAGGAAAGCGTGCGGCAATTATCGAAAGGGGGATTGCATGTCGCACTTGATTCAATCTGAATCATCTGACAGGCACGAGAGCGAAGAAATGCGACCGGAAACCTGTAAGAGAGGGAAATCATTAACGAGCCCTACTGAAACATGTGTTAGTATGCATTGCTAGGCTCATTTTCATTTATTTAAAGGAAGGATATCGATCGGATGATCGCAGAGGCTTTCCTTCAGAAGCATGATGAAGCTCGTCCCGGTATGCAACTGAACTCCCTTTTGATGTTTCGTAGAAGAGATAAGTAGCTATCGAGCTCGCACGAGTCCATGAAAAGCTGGGGTCGTGCATTCCAAAATGGAGTTCTGCAATGATCTTGGGAAGACTGGAGAAATTACATTGACTTCAAGTCTCAGGCGTCGATGTACGTTTACTTGAGGCTCAGAGTGCCATGAGTCGAGCACAAGGTATATCCGGATCAGAATAACGGACAAAAGTTAGAGTGCCGATGGAGTGATAGCATCTGATCGATTTCAAAATCACCAAGCCTTTGCAATTTTGCTGCACCACTGCGGGCTCGGAAGTGCGCACTCAGCTTTGACAAGAGGTTCAAATTTTCCGTGGATAATACACCACTGGGGGCAGAGCGCGTGCTGGAGCTGCCTAGGGGCTGAGCATGGCCGAGTTGAAATGGAATCACAAGGGGCTTTGGCTTGGGACTCAGAGGAGCTGCGGGACCGATAGCCCACGTGTTGGAGGAGCGCAGCGGTATGAGAGGCCGAGACCCTACAATAATTCTCAGCACTTCCTAGATGGCCGGATATCGTGTTCATTAGAGAATACATTAGTAGTAGCACGAAAGTAAAAGCAGGATGAGGAATAAGAAGAGCGGCGAGTGCAATGAGGTTCGTGGGTGAGGAGGACTGGCTGCACAGTCCATGGATGATGGAGGAGGAGCATGACTATATGACGTGACACTGATAAGATTGTCACCCTGCGTGTCTGATGGCTGACCTCCGTGCGGCTTGCTCCTACGGCCAATCCGGGGTGGGCAAGTCACGCCAAGACGAACAATGGGCCACGCCAAACGTCCTCGCCAAAGCGACGTCGGTGAGAAAAGTGCCCATATACCCCGTTGACATCGTTTCGCGTTTCATTCTCAATGGCGAATATATAAAATTCAAGGAAAACTCATTGTCCCCGGGACAATAGGCGGAGGTAATATATAAATAGCGCATTCTTTATTAGGAATTGATACCTCCGGGTACCAGAAGCGGGAGTGGAAAAAAGAGGATTGTGGCCATGAGGATCATTGTTCATGGTGGCTGCGTCTCCTCCTGGCCTGCATTACGCTCTCAAGGGCGCAGGCTGGGTGCTGGATCTATAAGTACCCCCCGCGCAAGGAGATAGGTTCGTTGTTCCCCTTCTCCCTCCCGCTCCTTCTTACGTTTCACGTTCCCATCGCTGAGCGATCCCCTCCTCTTCCTATAGACTACTCCCCATACTAGCCATACCCTCATACCCCCTCAATACCACGACCACGATGCACGCCTCCTTCTCCCTCTCTCTTCTCCTCCTCCCCGCTCTCGCGCACGCGCACGGCATCGTCTCTAGCCTCATTGTCGACGGCAAGAACTACACGGGCGACATCCCCAATGCCGCCGCGAACCCGTCCGTCATCCGGCAGGTGAGCGACGCGAGCCCCGTCAAGGGTGCCACGAACGCCTTTGTCAACTGCGGCTTCAACGCGGGCCCCGCGGCCCTCGTCGCGGACGCCATGCCGGGAAGCGTGCTGCAGTTCGACTGGACCGCCGCGGATCTCAACAACGTATGTGCTAAGTCTTTTCTTCTATTGCGTTGTTCCCCTCCCCCTAATTGTGAACCTTATTCTTCCCTCACATAGTGGCCGCACAACACAGGCCCAATGCTCACGTACATGGCCTCCTGCGGGAGCTCCTCCTGCGCCCAATTTGACAGCACCACCGCCAAGTGGTTCAAGATCGACCAAGTGGGCCGGTCCGACAACGGGACCTGGGCACAGGCCGCGCTCAGTGGGTCTCCTCTTTCCTTCCTTTCATTCCCTACTAATCCCTCCTTCCTCACCTTCTTTCCCTTCCCCTCCACCCTCCCCTCATCATAGTGCTCTCCCCAAAAAACACCGCCTCCGTGACCCTCCCCTCCAACCTCGCCCCGGGGAACTACCTTATCCGGCACGAGATCATCGCCCTGCACCTAGCCATGAACCCAGGCGGAGCCGAGTTCTACCCCTCCTGCTCGCAGTTGAGCGTCGGTGGCTCCGGTACCGGCAAGCCCGCGGATAGCGAGCTTGTTAGTTTGCCTGGGGCGTATAGCGATAACGACCCGGGGATCCTGGTCAATGCGTATGATACGAGCGTGTCGTACGTCTTCCCAGGTCCTCCGATTGCGGCGTTTGTGTCCGCTGGTGCAGGGTCTTCGGGTGACTCGGGGAGCGTGAGCAGCACCGCCACCATCGCCACAGGGACCAAGACCATGAGTTCTGCTGGTGCAACCAAGACAGCTGCTGCGCCCTCGTCGACGGCGTCGAAGGTGAAGCAGTGCAAGCTGAAGAAGTCTTCCTCCGTTGCTGCCCCTGGTGCAACCCAGACCTTAATCGTGCGCCCGAGGCATGTGAGCCGCATCATGCGCGGGCTGGTGTTTGGAAGTGGACATTAGGCGATTCCACGATATATCTCGACACGATACACTGACGACAGCGCATGACCCCCTAAGACCGCCATTTAGACTGTATCTATATCCCTCTCCCTACTTACGACGCGCCACATTTTCTCAACTCACTCCCCGCACGGCCCGACGTTGATCTTTCCCCCTCATCCTATCTCATCACATTGTATTATATCTCATAAACGGTGTACTCTAAGTAAACTATAACGCTCTTTATATTTCATAGGATTTCTCTCAGTGCTGTTTTTATATCCGGATCGTGTGCTTTCTTTGATATCATAGGATCCGGATGGGTTTCAGGTTTTATGTAAGCTAGGGTATTATAGCTGTATTTGCGGTATATAGTAGAATGACAAGAAGGAAAATATAACAATAGAATTACGGTCGTTTGCATTTCAAACTGCACACGTGATTTTTTTGAAAGTTGTTTACTCTTGCTATTTTGTGAGGCTCTGTCGCGCTTGGAAGTATGGAAGTGAGAACCGGGAGAGGTTGAAGATCCGGAGCCAGTTCTGTGTACCGCTGCACTGTACATAGCCATAGAAAGCAACGCCAACATATGTAACTTCACTTTCAGCTTATTCATTTGACTGTTGGAATTATAGACGCATATTTGCGAGCATATCGCAATGTACTGCATTTGCATAGGCATCAGTTCTTATTTTAGCTTAAATTTTAGTGGTTTTTTTATTATTGATCCTCATTTATTTATTTATTTCATAATTAAGAGTGTATATGTAGTGTAGTCTAGTGGTGCATATACCATCCATTTGCCTCTGGCATCCCCCATCATTATAGAGGTCCAACATACTGTTGTTGACATGTGTCTTTGATTTCAACATTGACTACCCCATCTATCCCAAGATCTTAGCCACCATATTATAAATTGGAATTTCAAGCCTGAGCAACACAAAAGTGCTCAAGAAATCAGTGTACTTGTAGGATGCTCTATCTGCACCATCTACACTGCTTCTTTTCAGTGTGATTTTGGTACCATAAACAATCTTTTTTTGCATATCACTGGTCATACATATACAGTGGTGTGCAAAAAGGATGCATGTGATCAAATTAATATATATCATGGCTTGTCACCTCTGTTTGTCCTTTAAAATTACACCAATTCCCTAGATGTTTTTCAACATACAGAATATGTGAATATAGATATTCATGTTAAATTTTGATGGATTCCATTAATTTGATACCACTCCAGAGGCTACAGTACCAACAGGCACTTTCCATCACTTGGTTTGGCAGATAATAATAAAGCTTAAGCTACATTTTTTCATGATATTCAATGCACCTGGAATAGGTTTAAATATGATATATCTACAGATGGTGTATTTCCCAAGTTAATCTAACAACTTGTGATTTTTGACCCTCCAAAGAAGTTAAACAAACCCTATTACATAATATTAGAGTTCCAAATATGGTAATATTGTGACTGGTCCACTACCTGACCTGCTGCACATGACAACATTAATGTCCAAGAGAATGCTAGCAGGTGCATGATGATGAGATGTATACTTCTTGGCTGCATAGGCAGCCTGTTTAATGTTAAGACCCATTCTGTTTTTTTATATTACTGCAAATTTGGTGGCTTCTCTGTGAAGAGCAGCTTTGTGCTTTCTGTTAACCTTCAACTTGGGCATTCAGGTAGTATTTAGGGAGCCAATGTCAAGAACTGAATTTCCAATAGTAAGGACTAAAGAGAACTATAGAGGTCATATGCAAGGTAGCACTATGTCAGAAATGTCAGAAATGTCAGAAGGTGGTTCTGACTGTAAGACTGATAAAACTAAGAACTGTTGGATTCAGCTTATGTGCTGCACCCCTCCAGTTCTTGTGGAATCTAAGTTAATGTCATGAATTTGCCTTTCTTTTTGACAATTATCATTATCTCACCTCTAGATCTTACCACAGGAAGATCTTACTTCAGGGCTAATTCATGGACAATGCACAGACCACAAGAGATGACTGTACTCACACAGACAACTCAGTCTCCTAGTCTTTATGATCCATCATTACTTACATGCATGAAACACATGTAGCATAGTGGATTCTATTATTACTTACAATGTGTAGTACATGAGTCATACATGTGTAAGACATGTGTAGAGTAGTATTAGATACATCATTTGTATTGGAAACCCAGTCTTGAGCTGGTCATTTCTCCACTATCAACAAAGCCCACTATCCTCTTCCTCCCTTTCCCTTCCACCTCCTTTCCTTTGAGTAATTAGATGACCTTGACATTGTACAGTGAGAATGTATTGTTTGTGTATCTGACAAAAGCTCAAGACTCCCCTTTGTCAACCTGATCCTATCATTCCTAACTTTACTCCCTGCCCTCTATGCTCTACTCCTCATCCTCAACTCAATCATACCTTCAACAAACCCTCACACTACACCCTCACATCACCTTTCATAAATTACCCAACTCACACCTTCATCACTATCTTGACAAGCAGTAATGCACCCACTCTTTAACTGAACCTGAATCATATCTGAGAGTAACATTGAGTCTGAATCTCAGAGATTCTGTCAAGGATTTGTGTATCTGATCTTCAGAGAGGACACTTGTCACTAGGGGACTGGTGAAGTAGCTGATAGCCCTAGTTTCATTTGCAACAGGTGTTCTGCTAAACAAGAAGCAACCTTCTGTAAGGACTGTAGGGATTGCTGTCAGCTGGTGTTTAGCAGCTACACCAGTTCTTATAATAGACCAAGACTCTACTGAAACATGCTTGATATCTTACAACCTGGATCCACTCCATATCCTCCATACATCACACTCCACACTCCTACTTCTTACCTGTCACCATCATGGAAGATAACACCAGGTCCTCTCAGACCCCTCCCAATCCCATATTCTCCCAGACTGATCCTATATACACCCATAGTGTCTATCAGGCCATGAACCAGGTCCTGAACCCAGCATTGCAGTGGTCCTATATTCTTCCTAGGATGGCCTTCCAAGTCCTGATCTAGGCAATCATTGAAATTGTATTAGCTGGAGAATTAACAGCTATTGCAATGGAAAAACTGGCAGATAAACCAGCCCAAAGAAGACTTTTCTGATTGAATCCCCAAAGACCTTCAACAGTGATCCCAGTAAGGCTAAGGACTTCATAAATGCCCTTGGCTGATACTTCAAAGCAAAGGACATCCTTGACCACTTGGCAAAAATATTCTATGCATTGTCACACATCAGAGGTAGAACATGAGATGTTGCCATTAATTAGGCAAACATGCAATAGAAACTTATCATCAACCACAAGGCTTACCTAGCAGCTAATGCAGGAAATGGACACTTCTATTCCTGGCATCAGTTTGTCACAGGGATCATAGAACACTTCCTGTTTGTGTCATAAAAAGAAAAGGCACAGGCAAAACTCCAGAGGTTGAACCAGGGAAAAGGAACAGTTGATGAATACATTGTTAAATTCAAGGCCTTAGCTACCATCATGGAGTATGACAATAAGGCTCTCCTCTCATACTTCAAAGAAGGACTAACTCTCAGAACCCAAACAGCAGTCAGATGTATTAGACCCCAGCCTATGACCTTGACAGACTGGTATAGGGTAGCAGCTGAAGAGGACCACCATCACCAGATTGAACAAGTGGATAATGGATATAGAAACCCTGTTCAGAACACTGGAAAGCTAACACCAGGAAAACTGGTGCACATGACCTAGACTGGTAACCTGGTGCCAAAAGATTACAATGCCATGGACATCAATCATGCTAAAAAAGAAGGATTTTATTTTAGATGTGGCCAAAAAGGACACATAGGATGGTTCTGTCCAACAAAGAGTCCAAATTTAGTACTAGCACTGTGGATATGACTGGCATGTATGACATAAGCAATATTGCCAAGGAACAAAGGGATGATCTTATGCAGTCCCTTCAGGATTTTCAAGAAGGCCAGAAGTAAGCATGAACTTGCTTGCCTGTGACACATCTTATATAGCTTCCCATGTAAAAATACCAGATTTGAAATTCAATGATGTTATATCTAAGAAGCAAGAGGTAGTGCAAAGATTTGGAAATGAAATGGTCAAACAAGACATGACTAAGTGAACTGCACAGCAATTAAGTATGCACAAGCCAGAAATGGTGATTGGCATTCTTGATATTTGGGTACATAATAAACAGCATACAGAGGTTTCTCAGAAAACCATTAAGGAGCATAATGACTTAAATGAAATAGAAGTAATCAAGGCCCATAATGAGTTAAAGGAGCCAAAGTGGTATATCAGGAGAGTGAATGGCAAATCACCTGCAATAACATTCTGAACACCTGTGTCATATCCTGTTTTCACACCAAGTCCCTTCCCTGACAGCTCTGCACTCATATGTCCAAGCTCCAGATGTCTACACTCATCTCCGGTCAACTTCTTCATACTTCTGTTTTGCTCCAGACATCATTTTGTTGATTTGTACAAGTCCATCTCCATCCATCTCTGTTATGCTCTGCTCAACTTCATACTTATTCCTATCTCTGATTATCTCTGATTATGTCATCTACACTTATTTCTTTATCCTTTTGTCTTAGTCTACATTCTTATCATTTACTCATATCTGCTCTGTGATGTTTCAGCCACATATCTTGGCCACATTTACTCTGCTCTTTTACTCAACTCCTTGCCAAGGAGTCTCTGCTCCCATATATAAACTCTAGTACTCTCTGTATTATTCTCCAGTTTGTTAATTGCAACATATTGTGATCTCTCCACCTTCTCCTTCATCTCAGTCTCAGTCTCAACATCTCATCTCCTTATACCTCCATCATGGTAAAAGATTAATCTCCTAAGTCCAACTCTTGCTCTGGACACTTATGCTAACCCCTAAATCTGAAATACAGGACCTAGGATTGAGGAGGGTGCAACTTCTTATAAGTTGAAGCCAAGTCCTGAACCCTCTGCAGTGTTTTGTCACTGACCCTCCACTTTGGCATTCTTTCTGGGTTATGCTCTGGAGTTTTGTTTCCCACACTCCAACAGCCTTCCTTCATCTCCTCTGAGTCTTTGTAATCATGTGACTCTCCAGAATACACCTCCAGAGATGGTTTGTGACAACCTGCAGAAAGTCCCCTCCACCCACAAAAACTTCTGCTGCCAACCACAAACTCCCTCACTAGCCACAAATATGCCCCCACCATCCATGAATGTGCTCCTATATTCCTGTCTGCTGCAGCAACACCCCAATATCCATGAAATCCCCCATCACCTGCAAACATCCTCCTCACTGCCCAAGAACACTCCCCTACCACCTGCAAACACTTTCCTACTCACTGCCTCTTGTTAGCAGGTGCAACAGCTCACATGTCACTAAGCATCACTACATCACTCCTTTGCTAATACCACCTCTCTTCCCAACTCTCATGCTTCTCCCTTTTGTATTATGGATATAACTTATCATACATAGTCTATAACTTTGTAAATAGCAGCAATGTAAATTAAATTATTTCATTTAAATTCCACCCAAATTCTGTTTAGGATCAAGGTGGAATCCTCCAGGGTTATTTTGCATTAATAGACAGCTTGAAATATTGTATGGTGCAAAATACATCATTGCAATTTTGCATCATGTGATATTATTGTTGCAATTTGCTGTGGAGCCACAGTGGGGTGCAGCTATTGGTCTATATTTTGACTAAATGTTTCTTCAACAAATGGATGGCTGAATGCCTTGCAGAACTTCTTCATCAACAGAAAACAGGTTGATCTTTTGCAGAGCAATATATCCTATTTTCTGCATAGTCATGAATCAAAAATATTTTCAATAATTTTACTCTGGATTGTTGAATAAGGTAGAGGACAATCACAACAAAATATTGCATGGTGCAAAATGGCAATGACATATTTTGCACTGTGCAACATCCCAAGCTCTCTAATTAAGCTACTAAGTTTAAATTTTCACTTGGAATTCATGTGGAATCTATGCAGAATCCTTTTGGATTAGTATGCAATAATTAAACTATTAAGGTCAACTATCCAGTTGGAATCTATGTGGAATCCTCCTGAATAAGTATGTATTAATTAACTTATCAAGTTCAAATTTCCACTGGGAATTCATGTGGAATCTAAATGAATTCCAGGTGGAATTTATGATATTTAGTATATATATACAAAGTCAAAGTTCTACATGGATTCCACATGGATTCCACATGAATTCCACCAGGAATTTAACCAAAGTTCCACCTGAATTCCACCTGGAATCCTCATTTTCAAGTCCTAAAATGTGTGATTTTGATAATGACTTTCATGATGAGTGGAATTTCAGGGGAATTTCAGGGATTCCATGTGGAATTCACATGGAATCTACCGGAATTCTGTGATTCTAGGTGGAATTCAGGTGAAAGGGAGTGGGAATGAAAAGTACTGGCTGAGATATATATTGTACCTGGGATTTTGGGGGCTATAGTCAGTGTGGATGAGGATGATGTATGCTGGTTTCCTTTGTTTATACCCTCCCACCTTGAGCATCACCCTATTGAATAAATAGAGCTGGAAAAAAATCTGAAAAAAAAAGATATTGACATCTCCTTGTGTGCTCAGACCATTATATTACATTTATATAGAGAAAGCAAGGCAATGTAGCTTTATAGGATAGTAGACAGCAATGCCAGTGATCATGTTGATCGATTACATAGCTGCAACAGTGTTCTCACTGTCTTTACTCGATGATTCAGTATAACTTGCATCATGTACAGCTCACCCTCATAGTTATATGTGAAAAGTGGATTCATAGTGATTGCACTTCTGGTTGTGGAGGTACAAAAGTAAGAAGTAGTCGGAGATAAGGAAATACCACCAAATCTAATTACTCACCGTCCACCAATGGCTCCATAATTTAAATTTCACACTCCTCAAATGGTATAGTATACGCATGCCGAATTGTAAGTTGCTAGCATTACATGAAAATATGATACATAAAGATTGATTCATGTCCCGGTTTGACTCGTTAGAGGTACAGCCATAGTACTGGTGATGGCGTCAATTCGGTTCCTAGCTGCTGTGCAAGGCTGACATCCATCCCTGGGTAACCCTCAACCCACTCGTCCGCCACAGGTTGACTCGTGTCACTTAAATACATTTATCTAACTGGCAGTGACATCCCGTCTACACTCCATTTCAGGCCTCCCTCAGTGTTGATAACACGCTTCTCTATCTTGAATCGCTTGCTGTCCAAGTTCAATCCGTCGTATATATAAGTCAAGGTTATTGTCTACCTCCATAATTTCTTAACTCTGCCGCCTGCCTTTCAATAACTCCCCATCCGGCAGTAAACTACAATGCCGGGCAAACGCGTCCGTTTTGATGACTACACGTCTACCATCACGTCTGCTACCACGCCTTCCCCCACATTTTCTCTGCCATCGTTGCCATCGACAGAGCTAATTACGCCACAACCACTCGACTACGGCTCACCTTATGGGTGGCCATCCCACACCTCTTTATCACCATTGGAGCGCCCTTCTATCCACCCACTTCTCGACGTCGCGAATGCCAGACAATCGTTCACATATATTTTATCTAAAGCTTCCGCTGCCGCTGAACTTTTGGCGACAATGTCAAGCAATGTCCAGGCCCAGCCAGCAACAATCCCGCCTGTTTCCTGCATGGAGATCCATTCCATGCTGCTACCGTGGAAGATAACCATTCGTCCACTACAAACTCCATATGTAACGTTCGGGGATGTAATCAGTGGCCTGTATCGCTCGCTCCAAATGAACGTGACGGAGAGCGAATACAGGGCTCTACCCTCAACCAAAGCCCAAGCCGATGTCCAGTATGCATATCAACTTCGGTGCAAAACTGCGGAAGAGAGAAAGCGCGGCCTCAAACGTGTGGATTTCCTTCGGAAAAACCCTGTATTCGTGGGAATTGTCCCTCCGAAGGACCACCAGCAGATATGGAGATTGGAAACTGATTCGGGACCCCATCTTGACAGATATACTCCTCTCAGTAATCTCGCAGATAGTCTGCCAAAAAGCGTTGAACAGTTAGATCAACCAAGTGATCTTGAAGAAGCCATTTTATTGGATAGAGCTACTCTAGAACTTGAACAGCAGCTGAGTCGTGAGCATAACCACGATAAAATTGGTAAGATTTATTGCATTCCAATCTGTATTATATTCAATATGGGGCACTGGTATTTTCAAGATATGGCTATTTGTTGGATGTCGGCAGAACATGCTTTAAAGCATATAGAATTGAATCGACCTCAGATTGACACGACTTTCAGGAATCACAATATTGAAAAATCACATTTTGCAGTCTGCGCAGGCTTCGACGAGTCTCTCATCCGGAAAGGAACTTATCTCGAACAGGTTCATGTATTCACGTCATCAATAGTCATTCCGACCTCACCACTGCTCACCAAGCTAGGCCACATTTTTTCTCCCTTTTCTTCGCTACTCTTCACGGAATCGTCTTGCTTTGAACTCCCTCTTATTAAACCTGACGGCTCTATCTGGGAATTTGACGAACTAGTTTTGGAGACTGCTTCAAAGCATATGGATCATGGCTCCACCGCTGCAATGTATCCGACAGTGATAGCCCTTTCCCAAACCAGTGAACTTTCAGACAATAAGGACAGTCCATCACAACAAGATTCGGGTTCTAGAAAACAAAAGGATATCGCGAAGGAGGACTCGACGGAAAGCGGCGGAGGAGGAGAAAGAGGGGATGAAAATAGCGGGAATGATAGAGGCGATGATTCTGAGAATGGAAATAGAAGTCCAGGCAATCCATACAATTCAAAGACAGTAGGCAAGGGCAAGGTGAAAGAAATTCGAAAGACGCACGGGACAGTTGCATTCCAGGTTGTTGCTAACATATATTCCACCGAAGATGTATCTTCCACTATAAGAAAATCTTCTACTGAAGGTGAATCCTTGGTCGAACCTAGCAGGCCGCATGTTCCCTTTCAATTTATATCGACAGAAAGCGAGCTAAAGATTCAGGTAATTTACCATGCAATATTGTTTGTTTATACTATTTATATTTAAATGTTCATAGATGGACGAGAATGAAAACTCTCCCAAATGCGAAGTTCAGTTTACCAATCTCAAATTCGGAAGCGATGACAGTCTCACAAGATCCGAATTAGCTTATCGACAATTCCACTTCAGGGTAGCGATTGATTCGCTCAGGGAGTCCAGGATTACAGTGATTCAGCCTCAGCAATCACTCGCTTTTGAAAAAGAGACGATTGTTACCGACTCATCTAACACAACTCGAACTCAAACTTACGCTGCCAACGCGAACTTAACGGTGGGACGAATGATCCCAAGTTTGGCAATTGGCGGTAGTGCTACTCATGCGAGGGCAAATCAAGAAGGTACTGCCTCAGCAAGAAAGAGCTTTACGTCCCGTATCAAGCAAACAGACCGATCGGGCGCTGTCTGGTGGGATTTCTACGTCGAAGATCCCTATGAACAAGAGGGGGGTATGAAAGTTCTCGACACTAAACTTCCCTTTGCGAAGTTTCAATTTCGCGTTGGTGGCTCCAACAATCGTACCGTTCCTACTTCTGACATTCCTGAACACATCAATATTGAAGTCGACTCATACTGGTCCATCATGCCTAGTCACACCCTCGCAGTAGAAAGTGGATTTTTCAGCAAGATTCTTCCCCAGTTGGCATTGAGATGTGCTTCCGGCACACAGTACTCTAACTTGTGTCAGATAGTTGCTCTGAAAATTTGTTCTGATCTGGATCACGCCTCCGATTACTGTGCGGAAGTAGATGTCAAGGTCCAAACTAAAGGGCGAAGTATGGAGTTTAAAGACCCTACTGTTCTGTATCCTGGCTCAAAAGCTGTCGAAGTGAGGCCTAACGTGACAGGAAAAACTTGTGAGTACAGTATTCATTTTTTGTTGGCAACTCGCAGGTGCTGAGAAGAAATTCATTTAGTGCAAGAGAGCGTGTACCTCCCGAGCCTGAAACAAAATTTAGTCTGCAGCAACAGCTTGTTTATTGGGTCTCCACCGAAGCGCCAATCCGACCAAAACCCAAGTGCCAATGAGGAGTAATTGTCTAGGGAAGGCTGGTTGTATTCTTGCATTCTATAAGCAATGTAGCTTCGATGTGAAATTTAAATAACATTGGGAATATATCATAGCTACTTGCTTAGACGCTAGACCTGGCGTATAACCCACACTCAAATGGTCAGCGTCCTCAGGACGCCAAGACGGTAAATTGGCTGAGGTATGCCTTTACTTACCAAGCCGCCTATTATCGATTGTTATTCCCTTTCAACAGTTGAAACACTTAGATGCCAGGATTTACATAACGTTGTAACAATCGTCTAGATCAAAGTATGGACCCCCGATGACCCTCTTCGGTATCTAATTCCCAAATCTGCCAACGATAAAAATCCTCGGAAAATCTTCGCTGAGCAGGTGCAATCTTATAATAAAGGTATATATCAGCATGGAAGGATGAAATCGAAAATCTGCTCATATTTGTAAAGCCCATTGTTTCTTGTTTGATAACTGTCATCTTACTCGTAATGTATAACTTCAGGCAGGCCTTTTATCCGCTACCGCAAATGCCTTTACAGCTGATTCTTGCAAGACGCCACCGTGGCTCAGCTCTCTCCGATTTCCCTGCAGCTGGATACTTTAAACGGAGCAAACCTCACCATACCCACCATGGCACCGAGTGCTGTTTTTATCCCTGTCGCTTCTAGCATTCAGATTAATATCTTCTGGTTCGTCAGCCTTACGCTTAGTTTGATCACCGTGCTGGTCGGTATTCTGTGTTGCAGTGGATTAGGGAGTATGAATGAGAAGCCAACCTGAAACCTGCGGATAAAGTAGCATTTCGCCAAATGCGTTATGAACCACTCTTGTGGTAGCAGTTACCAAACATCATCTCTAGACTTCCTTTATTATTGCAGGGAGTATTTGCCCTCTTTTTTCCTGGAATAATCGATCTTCTCTGGCAATTGGAACGGAGATGGGTGCACCGTACATGGAGTTTACGGAGTTACGGTGCGACGTCTTGTGGCAAGCAGTGCCACGTGTTTCCTTTCCCTTCCCCACGCTCATTATCGACACTGTCCCTTTCACACTCCTTGTCCTTTTACCTACTATACACTCTTCTACGCCTGTCTCATTTTCTCCCCACCCGCCCTCACCTTCTTATTTTACCTTCTATCATGTAGACAGTTGTTGTGGGACCGATGGGTGATCTGTCTGCATCCCCCATCGGCCCTACAACCTGGAGATCGGCATCTACACCACCACTGATCTTTCCACCCCCAACGTGCAAAACAACTGTCTACTACTTATATTAATAAAATTACATACGGTACGAATTTAGGATACAAGAGTTGTATTTCCTGTCATCATTGCCATCGTCCTCACTCTTATGATGCTCGTTATAACTACTATCACCCCCGCACTCCAGCAGATCTTCACTCAGGAAAGATACCTTCACGGACCATACAAATCTTCTTAGTCCTGGATATTCAAAGTCATGGCAATAGGCACAATTACCGGTGTTTTCAAATTGTTCACTTGAACATTGCTGCAATTGTCCAACAAGTTACAAGAAAGCTCCTGCGCAGCTTCGATCCTCGTGAAGCTCGGACTCTTGTCTGCTGCATTTAGCGTCAAGTTCTCAGTGTCCAACTGGCTCAAAAATGATATGTACTGGAGATCAGTACGAGACTCTAACTTCATGTCCAGCGGTACACCCATCCGGTATTCTCAGCTAGATGTAGATCAAGACCCAGGACTGGGATGGGTCTTAATAGCACTTTCTCAAAATGATGGTATCGAGGAAGCTGGTTACGCCGCCTTTTGTCAACTCGAATGCTCTTTACAAGACCAAGCTATCACGAAGCTCAACGTAAATTTACCATCTATAAAGAACCCCTTCGCAGAAAGTAATTGGGGAAAGGATATTAGAGAGATATTTTTCTTGAGCTACCTCGTCGTTTCCAGCGATAGTACTGATCTGGAGTCGAAATGGTGGCTAGATGAAGTGGAACTCACCATCAGAGTATTCAATAGTCAAGAAGATGAGTGCAATCCCCGTGGAGGCTAATAGCCACTTATCCGAGTTCGAATTGGAATCATTTCACATACGGTATGTCCAACTACGCAATAGTGAAGTTTTTTTACTGACTATACTTACGGATAAGAGCTTAAATACCAGCTCGCATTCGCCGTTGGAAAGGCATTTGCACGTCCATCCAGTGTCCGAGATGATTTCGCTGCCAGGAATACTCAGAACTTCGTGTTTGCTTGGCAACACAACGTTCTCACTACAGCTGACGATCAACTGCATGATGATAAGAGTCCTGAAACAATGCGGGAAATTTTAATTTCAACGAATCTCTTCGACGAGGACTGTCCTCACTATCCCAAAGTACCAACAATTCAGACGCCATTATTAACACCCCGGACTACATGGATTCCGTCGGGAGACAATGCTATGTTTCATCAACCTGGGCCGTCTTACGAAAGATTTCACCTGAATTCGTGGACACTTTCACATCGCTCTCTATACAGCTCAATAAGGTTCTCCTCTGTTTGTCGCTCTCAGAAAAGGAGAAAATGTCCTTCTTCCTCTCAAATTGGGAGAAGAGCAAGGCCTGCGATCTCAGTAATACTGAAAATAAAGAAACATTACACCAGGACACTCTACCATCACCACGTAGGGATACACCAATGAAAAACTCAATCGAAATTGTAGTATCATCCGGCAACGAAGGAGATCAGGATTAGTTGTTATATCTGCCTCCAAACCAGTTTTTGGACACGCTTATTCACAATGACTCTGTAGTATAATAGGTTTCTGATTTTTCTCCTTCGTCGTGTATCTATGCCTACCATGTTCATTCGTGGCGCACTAATTTTCTTAGATTTTGCCTATCTCTTCCATACTTTTTTTGGCCTGCTCGCCTTCTTCACCGTAAAAAATTATTTCTTCAGAGGAAACCTTACCTTTCATAGAAGCGAACGGTCAATATTCCAATGCAGTGTGGAATTTAAGGCCCGTTTCATGAGATGAGGGAAAACCTCTGGAATAGCCCAGAGTACCTTCTCAGAATCTGAAGTTGCACATCCTGTAAGTAAATTCGCGCAAGGTATTCCCATCAGCTTTCAATGTTCGGTGGTCAAGATATTTCCCAAGTCTGCCGAGCGAATCGTTATCAACAGAGAACGATACCAGAGTACAAAACGACGCCCGGATGAGTTCACACAGCTTTTCGAACGACTCGGAACAACCACGGGTCTCAGATTTTTCACACCCATCCCATACGACACTGAGCCTATACAGTCCAGACAATTTGGGGATTACGGGGCCGCTCCAGCTAAAGTAGTAGTTTATCTCTAGGCTCAGCTCGAGCAAAGGTAGATTACGGAGAGACACGATATGGAGGAATATGGTCATATAGACTAACGTCGGGAGGACCTGTGGGCATGAAAAGTGTGACATGAGAGAGAATGCACACTTTCCCTTAGATAAAAGGAGCTCGATGACGCATTGTATGAGCTCTGAGGGAAGCATGGTCAGTAAGTCGGCGGAAGACGGGCCCTGGGTTGGAGAAGACATGGGTGAGGCAGTTGTAGGGAGTGCAGTAATTAATATTAGAAGGGGAAGTGAATTGAAGGAAGTGGAAGTCAGCACTAAGTTGGTACTTGGTCGGTACTTTATATCAGCGAGCTTCACAGTTACCGTGCCTCTCACTAAGAGGTTGGAACTCCGACATCGGGCCCGACATTCACCAGGTGGAGATCTTACTGAAATAGACCTAAATTGAGGGCTGTAAACATTATTGTGGTGCACATCGCGGAGACGCATCATGTAAATCTGTGTTATATCGACGGACCGTCTACTCTGATCTAGGCATGTCATAAATATATAGTTTTCCGAGAAGAGAGAAGGCAAAGCGTTACTGTTTATCAGCGCGTAGAGACCCCCTCCGCCTCCTCACTTTCCTTCTATTCCCTAGCCCTAGCTCACCTTCGCGATTCCGGCTTAACGGGGAGCATCGCCTCCCTCGCCCTCGTGCTCTCCGCACTCCACACCGGCAGGACCCCGTCCAGCTCCGGGTGCACAGCGACTACATCCGCTCTCAAGTCCCGCGCATACCCCTGCTCGCTCTCCCCTAGCACGCTGTACACCATCAATGATGACGGGTTCTTCATTTCCTCATGCCATTTGTCGATCGCTGCCAACCTGGTACGCTCGAACTCCAGCTGGTCCTCTGCGATGAAAGAGTATGGGATGAGACCGCGCCAGGCGAGGGCGAGCCACGTGCTGGGGACGTCACTATCTGTGACAGCGATGAGAAGTGGAAGCCATCGACGTGCCGATAAATGCGAGCATGGAATTGTGCGAGTAGAAGATGTGTCGGTGTGGAGAGGAGATGCGGTGGCTGCGTCCCATCTGAGATGAGCGGAACATGCCTCCGTTCTGTTTGAGGTGCAGAGGAATCGGAAATGCATATAAAGACTGGGAACAACATGTACCCCGTTCCCAGCCAGCCGAAGTCGATGTCTTCCAAGTGCAGACCGTCAGTGAGGTGAGCGTCGAACTTATCCCCGCGGGTGTGGATTTGAGGACGTACTTAGCCACGGGGCCAACTGTGGCGATGCGCTCGCCGGGAAGAGAATGAGATCCGGGGAAGGCTATGCGTCTGATGCTTGGGTATACAGGGATGGTGGCCGCGGAGGTGCGCAGCACCGTGATGTCGTTCGAAGAGCTGGCGTTGCCGATGACTAGGACGCGCTATCATACCAGGTGTTAGCACTAGTTCGAAATTCGTTTGGGAAGAACTAAGGAATGCGTACGCACCTTGCCTTGATGTCCTTGCGGACCGCGCCACCGCCTCACATGCCTCGCAACTCCCTTCACTCTAACCTCCTCCAGCCCCTCCGTCGCGGGCCACGCCGGACGATTCACCACTGCATCCCACGTTTCGTCCATCTCCCTCCCCTTCTCTCGCTCTAATCCCTCACCACCCGCCACTCCTATCCGTCCTACAGTTCCTCCATTTGTACAATCTCCGTGTTCAGCCAGATCGCCCCAGACGCGAGGTGCGGCTCGGCGAAGGAGCAGAGGTAGGTATGAGTTTCAATGAGGGTGGAAAAGGGCTGTTTGTGGATGGAAACTGTGAGATGGAAGCTCTAGGAGGGGACAGTTGGGAATGTTGTTGATAAGTCTGTGGTATGTAGAGGAGGGCCTGCGTGGGCAGGTATCTGGAGATGAAGGACTCAGATTATCTAAGTGCCAACATAGAGAACAGCATGAATGAATTTTAATTAGTTGTTGGAACAACGTGGAGAGGACGAACTAAGGACCAAACACCTCCAGCATCATCTCTTCCACCAACTTCATGAGCTCAAAAACTCCATTCAATCAAATTTCTGAACGTAACGAGATCATAGGGCCGCCTCCGATAACGAAAATGCGCTACGGCCTCGGGTCCTCAAACGATAAAGTTGACATTGAAGTGGCCATCGAGTCTAAAGTGCACGAGAGTAAGGTATAGGATGTGCTGCATGCCCTTATACGAGCGAGTTGAACAAATCCGGGGGCAAAGAATAAGCTCACCGATGGACGAGCGCCTTTGCGCCATTATGGAAGCCTCGGAGGGAGGACAATCCTGCCATGATGTCGTTCGTGATCAATGGGGTGAATTTGGTAATGGGCCTCGATAGAGCGTGTCGTCATCGGCATGGGCGAGGCGGCGGCACACGACTCACGGGCAGACGTTTGGGAAGTGGACTTGAAGCAAACAGAGGAACAGGCCTTGCGTCATTGTCCAAGGTTTGTGCTAGTTGCCGTCGGCATTGAAAAGGTGTTGTTCAGGCTGAAATAAGTATGTAGGAGGAAGGAAGCATCTAAAGGCAGCAAAATGATAGTTGTTAGATTCTATCTCTCTTACCGTAGATTATCTTTATTTCACACGATTAAAACTCCGCTCCTTCATTGTTCAACTCGTTCGCTGTCGTTTAGTTTCCACAGTCATTGTCTTGTTGAAAATATTGCGAGCTTGCCGTGTATCCCGGAATGGAACTAAGAAAGGTGCGGCGCAGTACGTCGCTCATCTCAGTTCTTACATTTGTTTTATATTCGTACTCAGTATTGTTTCCCTTATTTACTTATAAACGACGTAGTTTACTGTTTGTATCTTCGCTCGTTTACACCCTTATAACATTAGGTCCCTTGCTGGGATGTTATTTTAACATGTCTCATAATGACTGACGCATGTCCATTCTTTTACTTACATTATCTACATTATAGTCTTACCCTTATCCCGTTAGGTACCGTATTAATCTCACAGTCGTTGTCTCTTCACGGCTGAGTCTTACCCTCATCATATGTAAGTACAATTTTATGTAGCTATTATGATAGAACTCTCAAAACAATTGGATGCAGAGACGACACTCTAATTAAATAAAGTTTGAACCGAAGCAGCCAAGGCGCCTGGGTCGAAAGCTCAAACAACCGTAATACCAATCGGAAGCTGAACCCCTTCACTTTCTTTACCGAGTACATACGGTTGCATAGTGGAGGATAATTTTGCGGCGATAGGAGCACCTGTATCGTGGAATTCCAGGTGTCGGACGAAAGTTATGAGGAACACTTTCAGTTCCGCCAGGGCTAATAGTAGAGAACATTATAAGTCGAACGTAATAATAGCATTGACAACGTGAACTTCAGAAAAATATCTGACCTAATCTCCATCCGACGCACATCCTCGGGCCTTCGCTGAAGACATAAATATTGGACCATCCATCTGTCCTCTCTTCGGGCTTTGGGAGATCGCGTGGCTCCATCCACCTCTCAGGACGGAACTCGTGCGCGGTGGGACCCCACACTTGCGGCAGCTGATCAGCACATATCAAAGGGATGTGGATAACCTGTCCCTTCTTGACATGAATCTTATCAATGGTGGTTTTTCCATCGGCAGAGGGTATAGGAAACTTCAGAGGGAGCACATCATCAGATTGGCA
Organism: Nidula niveotomentosa; assembly: GCA_036937135.1. NCBI lineage: Eukaryota > Fungi > Basidiomycota > Agaricomycetes > Agaricales > Nidulariaceae > Nidula > Nidula niveotomentosa. The sequence continues at coordinate 62,034 of JASFDE010000034.1, forward strand.
TACTTTCTCAGTGTACCCTGCAATGGAGAAGAGCCGGCAGCTAAGTAGACGTTCCATGAGTCGTGGTTCAGATTTTTTTGGTTGAAATCGAGGGATGATGATGGATGCACATACCCTTCGCGGATTACTGCTTCCAAAAACGGATATGTCTCTTCGGACCAGAGAGCTTCAAATGTCGGTTCTCCAGGCATCGAGGATATTTCTTCACGTAGACGGTTTTGTGCATCACGGTTCTGCGCGAGGGCATGCAGTGTGAAGGTAAGAACTCCGGCAATAGTCTCATGTCCGACCATCATGAATGTACTTCAAGTTCATCAGAGTCCGATTACGTCAGAGACAAGTCTCGCAGAGGAGAAAGAAAAGGCACCTGATTTGTTCAATAACCTCTAGGGGAGAGACGTTCTTGTTCTTCTCTGTAGCACATTGGGCAGTATCTAAGTGATTGACAAATGTAAGCCTGAAGTAACGAAAGTGATCCATTGTTTGGCTTACAGAGGATGGAAAGAAGATCTTTATTATTTTCTAAATTATCCCCATTGCGAAGCAATTTTTGTGCGATTATGTCCACTGTTGTTTTGATATCACTGAGAAGCAGTTAAAATCGACTGTATAAGAACGGAGGATCAAAATGACTCACCCTTGAGCCTGTATGGCTGCAAGCGGTAGGCTAGTTATCCAGGGAAAGGTCTTTAGTACAACCTGGTTTAGTAGATGAAGTGGCAACAATTAATTAACTGACAAATATAGAAATGTCAACACGCACCATCCCAAAGAATGTTGATTCACGTAATCCTGCGTTGACCAGTCCTTTCCAAGACTTAGATATAGCTTGCGCCTCGGGTGCCTCTCCCAATTGAAAATCATACCCCAGAGAGACTTTTCCAATCACGTCCAACGTGCCCACCGCCGTCCAATGAGTTAAATCAATGACTGTTTGAGAAACGCCTTTGGCAGCATTGTCATGGATCAGTTTCTCGAGTTTCCCTTGAACACCAGTGGCCGTTTCCCAGATTGTTGGAGAAAAAGAGCGCACTCTTTCTAGAGTAAAAGCAGGCGCGACGAGAGCGCGCATCCTGCGATGTTCGCTGCGTCCTTCGACCCACACCTGCGTGGACATCTGCATGAGTACGCTCCTTATAAACCAGGTATAACTCACAAGACCCTCTCCAAGAATTCTTTTGATCACCGGGCGGAAGACAGGCGAATGCTCGTAGTTGTAGGTGTTGCGAGTATATATCTGGTGAATGGCTCCAGGATCGACGGTGACAAGAATATCCTGTTCCACTCCAGCAGCTTTAATCTTGTATGTGGCGCCAATTCTTTCGAACCATTCTCCGTACCATTTGCCGATGGGCTGCTGGAAGATGGCGTGCTCGTGTCCCCATAGGAGTGAAGCACCTATCTATAGTCAAATGCTTAGCTTTTGCAAACAATTACGAAGATATCGTGAAGATTTGTACGCACCGGCATAGGGATATCTCGTAACACATCGCGGCGCCTCCACCAGACTTTGACTACTGACCAGAGGAGAAAGGAAGCGACGATAGCGAGGGTGGTGATCAAATTAGAAGACATAACCAGAATGTCTCGTGAAAACAGGAGGTAGTTGAGGAAAGGGCGTTCACGAACTTAAAGATTCCTTTAGATAAGGGTGGCATAAAGGAATGTAAGAAAATCGAGAGCGGGACCTACAACGCTTGTACTGCAGATATGATGGATGCGTGTGATATGCGTTGGCGAATCTTCAAGCTTCAAGCTTCATGCTACATAGTTATGCCCGGATATTATTCAACGTAAGCGTAAAATGGAAGCTACCGAAACGACACGTGTCGTCAGTCGTCCGTAGAAATCGGCAAGGTGCTCGAAATTATGAAGGCTAGTGGCCCAGCAGTGCCTTTAGCAGTCTGGCTTCTTAATTGTCTCACGCCGTGTCCATTTCAATGTCCCACACGAGTGCTGAGAATGCAGATGCCTACCCAGTTCAACGTCACTGGTAGTATTTCTAGTAACGACATGCCTAGCTCCAGGGATATTAGCTACTATTTCAAATATTGTCAATTTATGTAGCACATGCTTTAGGCTTTAGCCATCGAATATGAGATGCATGAGTGTCGACTTATAGGTAAGTAAAGGATGTAAGAGACAACGTTAGAGTATGATTCCCGCATTTTCCTTTTGGATTACCGAGCGCTGAAGTTTTAATACCGTTGGATCAATTGACATCAACCACGTAAGTACGAAGTTGCTCGCACTGATGAAGAGTTTCGCAGTATATGAACCTGAATGAAGGATAGGATTTTTCGGCTGCGGTCAAAAGTCACTTAAAATAATAACTTGGCTCAGATGAGAGGATAACACAGATAAGTGATGAATAGGTCACTACCAGCCCGACTTTAGGACCGAAGAGTTTTGTATCAGGGGTGAGATGATACGGGAGACATTGTGCCAGAACTAATCAGTAGAGAGGATCTCTTCATACTTTTTGTTAAGACCTTCGAAATTCTGTCAACATGATTCATTCAGCATCGTCAATCGGCTCATATATCCAGTATAAGTAAACGTTAACAGACCCCTTCGATACGTCCTTGTTTCTCTACTTGCTCTCTTTCTCACACCGCTCAACGAGCTTCGCCAGCTCCTGGAAATCCTTTACGACCCAATCGACTTCACCTCCATCCTTTTTACTCTTGATGCCGTTGGCTCCAAGGGGGTCCTTCTCTTCGCCTTCGCGGGGAATGTACACTGTCGCCATCCCGAGGCTTGCCGCCGCGCGGAGGTCATAAACGTGTGCAGCAACCATGGCGCAGCGCTCTGGCGGCACGGAAAGGTGCCTCGCAGTTTCCAGATAGGCTTTTGGGTTCCTATAAGAGCATAGCAAGTATAGCAGGTGCTAACATTAAAGTAGGATGCTTGCAGTCAGAAGAAAGTAACGTACGGTTTGTAAGCTTCGAAGAGTTCCGCCGAAAAGACCATGTCCCAGGGTAGGTCGGCATGTTTGGCCTAAGCATTGGTTAGAATGAGATCAGCACTTTCGTCTTATTCTTAATACAAACCATGTCCACGAGTAACCGAACATTTCCATTCGACAGTGTCGCGATAATTTTATGTTTCTTCAAGGCGTACAGGCCTGAGGTAGCGTCCGACCACCCTATTCAAAGACAACATGTACAACGAATTTGTGCAAGAGGAAGATGTGGACGCACCATCAAGTCGGTGCCAGACTGTGTTCAGCTTCTGTCTGACTTCCTCACTCCAAAGAGGGCCTATGTGCGACCACTCTGCCGAGCTGAGCATGTCGTCCAGAATCTGTACGGAACACCTTAATTACAAAGGACTCCAAATGGACAGCGTTACGAACACTCACTTCTCGATGCATCTTATCAACGTTCATTGACCCTGAGCCTCCAGCAGCGATACGCCGGCTACAAACTTCAGTGTATGAGCTCTTCGAACAAGAACTTAGATGGCACCCGGAAAACGCACGTCTGAGTGAGGTACCCATTCCTCCATTCCTGTGCAAATTTCCCCCAGTCAGTGTTGCCTACGAGGGACGTTGTCAGCAGAGTATCTCACCAGCCTTTCGATGAGGGAAGGACTCGCCAGCCTTATGTTGCTCCCCAATCTGTCGTAACTCGCGAACGACAGTACTCCTCCAATCTACGACGGTTCCGAAGACATCAAACACGAAAGCTTCAATATTCTGCATTGCACCGGTGGCTGTCAATAGGGGACTGTGATGTACTCAAACTCTCGGTAAGCCATTCCCCTCGATCCGTAGGAGTTTTGTCAGACTGTGAATTGATCACGAGGTCTGGCATCATATTGAAGTCTCCGCTTCTTCCCGTTTTCCACCATACTCAGGGGATTAAGTATGTATGCGATGAAACAGATTTTTAAGTAGATGAAATTATGTTTACCAGAAATACTATCCGCGTTGAGATACCGAGCGTCGAGGAATGGTAAGCTTGACAAGATGAGAGCCGGCGGTGCAGAGCCCTGTTGGACGTATCGGAACAAATAACCGAGTTACGACTGTATACAGTGACTCTCAGTAAAAAGAGAAATTTTACATTAGTCAAGCAACGGTCACGCAATGTCAAGCAATACTATCATGTGACCAGAGTTTATTCCTTGACCAGAGTTTATCACCCTCCTCTATCTCATTCAATTCTTCAACTATCCACACAAAATTTGGCAGAACTTCTTATTAGCTCATCTATATTTTGTGAATAAAATTTAGTAAATATTGAACAAGTAGCTCCGCCAATATCAAGAATATTACATCCAAAAGCAGTAAAACTTTGTCTTTCGGAGCTCCGGGAACATTCATCTGGGCGCCTTTCTCAGTAAAATCAGAGTTTATTGTATATATACGCTTTTATCGTCTAAATATAAATTTCGGATGCCTAAAAAAATGTGTAGAGAGCAGAAGGAAGTGAAGATTCTGAAGCGTTACTTTTTACCTCTGAGAGTGACAGAAAGTATTTTTAATCTCTAACTCTTATTTTGGTGATCGTTTCGCGCTAAGAACTTCAAATTGATGTGTGAATTTCCGTGACAAATCGCGGAGAAATTGGTAAAATCTCGTCAAAACGAATGCCTTGTGCCGGAAATAGTCCGACGCAACGAGGGCTTTTCATGTACATGTGTGTCAAGTTATGAAGTGAGGGTCACAGTATATACTGAAATATAAGTGTAAGAAGAAAAGTACTGAAAAAGTGGTAAACTCTGATCGAATGATAGCAGTCGAACTGTAAACTGGTCGACTATTGCATGACTAATTTTCTTGACTACTATTAGTTGACCAGAGTTTATTCCTTGACCAGAGTTTACCACCCCCCTCTATCTCACTCAATTCCTTGTCAATCTTCACAAAATTTGGCATTTATGTTCCTTAGGATATTTCCAGATTCCATGCAAAAAATGAAAATAATTTTCCAAGCGGTTCCCTCAATATTGATAGTGTTACACCAAAATTACTGAATTTGAGTCTTGTGGAAGGCCTAACACCTTCCTCCCATAGTTCTTGAAATAAATAAAGAGGATCATGGATATATATCCATAGTACGTTCATATAAATTTCCGAGGCATAAAGTGGGATGTGGAGGACATAGGAACTTGAGGAAGCTGAAGCGTTACTTGTTGCCAGTGAGAGTGACAGAGAGCACTGCCGCAGCGATATCATTTTAATCATCAACTCAAAAGTCCGTTGATTGATATAAACGCCGTTCGCGTCGTGACTCTTTTTCTTCACGCCGCGTTGATCACCGCGAAGATCGTGCTCGTCCTGCTGTGTATTGTCTCTATTCATGCCCTCAGGCCCTCGTCAAGCAACCATCGCTGACTTGAAGCTCAAGGACGAGATCAGGACTGCAATTGAAGAGCATTTTGACACCCACCCTGAGTTAAAAGATGCACTTCGCTTTTTAGGTCGTTTTGCATCACGGGCGAGAGGTCAGAAGCGGCCAGCTCCAGCTGAGGGTGACGAGAATGAGCCGCCTATGTCCCAACCTCGTCTCAGAGCTTTGGGCTCTGGTTCTAATCAACCTCTCTCACACTCCAGTCACTTTGCATTCGACCACCACTTCACGAACAGTAATGAACATTTACCGCCAAGTCATGCAACTCGACCTGCCTTGCATTCTATGCCCATTCCACAGTCACGACTTATGGCCTCTCATGATTTACGACCATTCACGACTCATCAAGAATATGTACCATATCCATCTCGCAGTCTTCACCTGGAGTTTATCCCACAAAATTATGCTCAACAGTCGACAGTACCTATTCATTGCCAACAACTGGAGCAAGGTACCAGTAGTGATCGGTGGCAGAATCAAGCTGACTTCTGCTCATGATCCATTTCACCAAATTGTTATATATAATTTCCTAGTGCTTTTGTACTAACGCTTTGTCTACTTACTTTCTATTTGCTTTCTAATCGCTTTTTAATTGCATTGTATATAGTTCTCCCATACTGATGTAATATATTTCATTATAATTTCATTACACTATCTGGTATATAGTAGTAGTAGTAGTAGTAGTAGTAGTAGTAGTAGTAGTAGTAGTAGTAGTGTGTTTTGGTTCGAAACACTCAGATTTGCAGCATCGAGAGGGCGAGCGGAGTCTCAAGTTGAGGTGTGACGCTCCGTGGCATTCCTCGGAGAAATTGGTAAACTCTCGTCAAACCAATGTCTTGCGCCGGAAACACTCCGATACAGCAACGAGAGAGAATCCTACCGATATGTTTACATATTCTTGGAAAGGGGCTTCTATTCTACAATTATACGAAATTATGAGGAACTGGCTATAGTGGTCGCTAAGATCTGAGTACAACTACAAAACGTGTTGAAGATGTGGTAAACTCTGATCGAATGATAGTAGGGTAGCCCAACTTCGGCCCAACTTGGGTTCCGACTTAGATCCCAACTTTGATCAAGTTGGAAATTTGAAGTTGGGCCGATTTCATAAGTTTGATGCAAATCGTGCTCCGGAGCACGATGTGCAAGCCCAACTTACCGCTCAACTTGACCTTCCAACTTCCCTTCCCAACTTCCCCCTCTCCCTTGCCCTCCGACCTCTTTTGTCGAGTATACAAACATGTCCAGAGCTAAGCCCAAAAGATCAAGGAAAAATCTAATGCTACCACCACGTCGAAAAAGACCTCTAGTTCCACCTGCACCCCCAACATCGAGTGGGCGAAGAACCCAGACTGGACCTGGTCGCTCAGTTTGACTACGGCAGCTAAATTGGGACCTCCCAACTTTACTAAAGGTAGCTCACAGTATAGTCTCCAACTTCAGTCCCAACTTCGGTAAAAGTTGGGATCAAGTTAGGACCCAAGTTGGGCCGAAGTTGGGCTACCGTGAAGCACCCTAATGCTAATCCTCAAGCGCGCCGCCGCCGAGTGACGGAAGGCATCAACCACACCTCCGGTGAGAAACCGGGTTCCCACCCGATCAATTTGGCAACCCCCCGGGTTTCTCAATAGATTAATCCACTTAAAACCGCCTTCCGTCGTACGTTCCTTGACGGCGCTCCGATAAAAAAGCGCTTCCACCCTTAAATTCACGATCAGAGAAACAAGTGGGGGAATCGAGGCTCTAACGTTCTCATTCTCGGCTCATTCTCAGGCTGGTCATGAGTCTAACATCCAATCCGGCTGAAATCTCCTCAGAAATGGAGATCTGATATCGCCGGTGATACACGTTGTGACACCTCCAATTGAATAGAAACGTGTCTCTTGCGGATTCCACCATCTCGTGACCCCAAATAGGTTATAGAGACGTCCACCCTCTATGAAGAAGCCATCAATATAAGATCTGAATTGTGGCTGAAACTACCTATCCTTGTTCGCGTTTTCTCTAACATGACTGCTCCTCTCGCCACGGTCAACTACCGCATCCAAAATGTCGACTACTTGTCATACCTTGAGTTGCCTGACTTCACAACCAACACCCAGTTGCGTCCCTTCAAGGTCAATGGTCTGAAGCAACAGGTTGGTGCCCAGATCAGTATATCCATGGATCTATGTCACGTCTAACCACTATCGAATTAAGTGGAAATTCGTTGACGCGGGAAGTGGTACTTTCTGGCTCCAGAATGTCGGGAGAGTCGGGCAGTACCTCACCAATGCTTCTTATTTCCTTGGTACTACTGCGGACCAGAATTCTGCTCGGAAGTGGAATGTGCTGTTCGACGCTGGTTCATACACGTTAGTTCTCATTTCGACTGCGGGCTCAATAAACGCCAAACCCTTGTTGACGACCTCGATATTTTATTAGTATATATTATGCGTCTGCGGGTACATATTACCCCTTCGAAGCCGAACTCTCCGCCTTGGTTACTGTTCCGCCTTCAACCTCAATGAATGTACGTGATATGAAAACTTGATTAATGATCGGCTTCCTCCCAGTGGCTGATGATGATATAGAAACATGATAATCAGCGATGGATCCTCGTTCCTGTCACGCCTACCTCTCCCGAGGGACACTAGAAAAGGCCGTGGCATCAGTTTATGGTGAGTGTATCATAAGTGTGAAGTTGCACTCACATACTCACTTTGCACTCACTTTTCACAAGTAGACAGAAGTGTTATAAATTTGCAGATTAGTGGCAATAGTAGGAATGGGGTATTTTCTGTGTTATAGGTTATCTATTATGGTCTATGTCTCTAGTATCAATTATATTATTGATTGAATGCATGGCCATGCTACTATTGGGTCTTAGAGAATGTATTTGACTGGTGATTGAATTCATTTGGGAACATAGCATGTGCATTAGGAGACTATAGACTATATTTTAAACTTTAGAAAATAGTTGCAGTAAATACTGCATGGTGTTAACACTAGATGTGTAAGCAGCCCATTGAAAATTTTCTAAGCTATATTACAATGTTCAAGTGATTAATGACTAGGTAGGCTGATGTCCTTAAAGAATCTCAATTTTCCAACTTATTCCTTCCGCTGTCACTTCCAAACCAAATTTCATAGGAAAAATTTAATATTATATCAATGGACAGAAAGTATTAAAGTATTTTGAACTTCACAAACAAAAGTGAGGCTTAGTTTCATGGAGAGGATGGCAAAGTGTGAGGAGACCAATCTAAGCATGTTGTCACATTGAATCTCATGCCAAAATATATCCTGCCACATCCCCCTCTTTCTGAACATGTTGTTTCTTTATTTGTTTTAACCTAGCCAGAAATTCTCCTGCTACAGTCCCTTAAATTGTAAAATTGGTTTATTATAATACACTTACTAGCACTGGCCTCTTCATTCACTGGCACTGATCTTGAGCAGATCTGTCACAAACTGTCTCCAGAGGCATATTCTGGAGAGTCATGTGATTGCAATGTGTTGCAATTAACAAACTGAAGAATAATACAGGGAGTACTAGAGTTTATATACACAGGAGCAGAGACTCTTTTGGTAAGGATTAAGGTAACAGAGCAGAGTAATGGTGGCTGAGATGTGTGGCTGAAACATCATGGAGCAGATACAAGTAAATGATAAGTATGTAGACTAAGACAAAGAATAAAGAAATAAATGGAGATGACATAATCAGAGATGAGAAGAGATAGGAGTAAATATGAAGTTGAGTGGAGCATAATGAAAATGAATGGAGGTGGACTTGTACAAATTGACAAGATGATGTCTGGAGCAAAACAGAAGTATCAAGAATTCAACCAGAGATGAGTGTAGATGTCCAGAGCTTGGACATATGAGTATGGAGCTGTCAGGGAAGGGACTTGGTGTGGAAACAGGATATGACAAGATCTGCACTCACTGGCACTTATGTACTCACTGGCATCCATTGACACAGGCATGCACTCACTGGCATTCACCAACACAGACATGCACTGACTCAGAGGCAAAACATTCACTATTGCACTCACTTGCACTATACCAGCATTGCACCCACCAATCCTGTGTTTCCTTGAACTCCCTGGAATGTAAAGTCATGTTAAAAGAATTGATCTGACCATCCATTTCAGGGTTCCTTAGCCATTTTCAGAAAGTCCTGAAGAACATGAGAAAGTTGTACCATGACAATAAATCAATTTACTAAGATGCACTAGAGCATGAGAGCACAATAGTATTATATGAGCTTGCTCAAAGAGACAAAATAAGAGTAGGTCAAATTGAGCATGGATATCAAGTGGATACTGATTTTCTATTGATCATTTATAACCCAAATGTGTTGGAGATAGCACTTCCAGCACTGAGTATATATTACTAGAATATTTAATTACAATCCCAACTTTAATATTAGTAATTGACTTATTAATTAGCTAGCTTATTTATCTTTGTAGTTAACTCTAGAACCCTGTAGAAACACACATCACAGGTGTATAAAGACTCTGTATGAATCATACAATAATTGTTCCATTATTGTATTTTAATCCTGTCATATAATTCTAGAAAATTGCTTTATAATATTAATGTATGAACATTATATGTATCAAGATCCAAACTGGATGTGTATTTCCAGAAGGGATCAAGATTTGCTGCAAGATCCCAGAGGTGGTTCATAAACCTACTGAGCATGGGAAAGGAAACTCCAAAGAAAACCTAGAGATGCTGAGGTGGAGGTTCAGCAATGAAGCACTGATAGAGGGTTTAGGGCTTGGCTTCAGCTTATAAGAATCTGTGCCCTCCTTGATCCTATGATCCTGGATTTTGGGTGAAATAGTCAGCAAGGAAGTCCCAGAGAAGGATTGGTACTTAGGAGGAGTCCTGTTGACGTGATGGAGACAGAAGAAGATAAAGAGTGAGGAGACAAAGAATGAGTTGACTCAGTAGTTAGAAGTAGAACAGGGAATTGCAATATAGCAAGTAGCAAATAGTGATTAACAAACTGAAGAATGTACTTGAAGTACAGGAGTTTATATATGACAGAGACTCCTTGGCAAGGAGTCATAATACAAGTGCAAGGAACATAGTAGTATGTAGTGGTGGAGATATGTGATTGAAACTAATATAGTGTATACAAAGTGGCAGTAACATCTGAGATAAGAAATGAGATTGAAATAAGTAAACAACAAGTAGAACAGAGACGACATAAATAGATATCATAAACTGAAAGGAGACTGGAGAATTATGGAGGCAACCTTGTGCTGAGCTGGGAAATTCAGCATGGAGATTCTGAGTGTCAAGGAAATGCTCTGGAGATGCACAGGAACATGCTGAAGATGTGCCAGATATGTCAGGAGTGGACATGAATAAACAGGATATGACAATATGAGCCTATACAACTAAATTACACATATTTCAAGCATTCAAAATCTCAATATAAATACTGCTATGTGAAGATTATCAAGCTTAAATTGAATCAACACCAAATATCATACCTAGGACTGCACACCATACTGTATTATGGGTACAGCCATATAGTTTATAGGTGCCAACAGGTTTAATTTTTACATACCTGTACTATATATGCAGTTCTGGAGGTGCTTGACAGTATGGTACAGCACAAAATACAGTTACTACAGCTGTATATACAGTATATTATATGTAGATGAGATAAATATAAAGGAAAAAAGTGAATATTACTAGTCAAAAGGCCAACAGAAATTAGATACAATGTAGGTAGGACTGTTACAAATGCTGAAGCTTTTATTTGGTCTTTTCTTGAGTGAGAATGAATTTTATCTTTACTAACATGAGCATCTGGATTGCCTCTAGCTTGAGGCTAGCACAATGAAGTGAAATTGTGTTATGACCACCTAAAAAAATCTATTTGACAGCAAGTGCTGACCTTATGACAAAGTATACAAATAAATCAGATAAAGACTCAGAATTTAACCTGGAATTGAGAAAATCTTGTGAGTGAGGTGATAGAGATTGGGAACTGAAAATTCTTCCAACCTACCATTGAAGTGGATCACATATGTTGAAGTCCTCCTGAGGAAGGCTCCAAAATTCCAGTAGTTTGCCAGAAAGTGAACACTTCTGCTGGTTGAAGCCAGCAATGAAGTTCTTGTGAAGTGACCTCAAGATTTTGTGTGAGCTAGTTGTCACTGATAACTCAGAAGAGACAGACAAAGTGGATGTAGTGGATGAGATTGGAGATTGCTGACATGACATACAAGTGTCCATGAAATATGACTGAAGCTTGCTTCTTGCACCTCAAAGTTGACCACCAGAGCTGGATTTTTCTTGAATTCATTTATCAATGCTACATAATAAATATGTGAATCTAAAACTGTAAGAAGAGGGCTCAGTAATTGTATTGTGAGGGCAAAAGAATGAAACTTAAGTTTGCTAGAATCTCACTCTAGATAAGCTGTATAGAAACCTGGACTGTCAAGCCTCCAAAGTTGTTGCCAAACAACTTATGGCTGTCAATGCCAGGTGTGTTGATATCATGAAGCTATTTTTAAGTCACCAGGACCACAGAGCCCATCTCTTAAAGTGTGGTTCATGCATTGGACTTCAAATTTCAAAACTTGGGCTCTTAGCTGCATATAGTTACATAGAACATATTTTGTATTAGTAACATAGATATAGTAGTATAGAGTAACAAAATAGTGAAACAATACCAAGAGCATACAGCCATGTGCTTGCTCATTTTACTTTTCATCTGCTGCACTACTCTATCACTTGCCTTGCTTACCATCCCTAGTATCTGCCTTTGTCCATGTGCTGTTCTACATGATTCATTTGGTGTGGGTCCATTGGTGCTGTTATTATTCACTGACTTGGATATGCAGTTTGCAGTTTTGTATGGGCAGATATCATTGAGGAAGGCTGGGTATGAGAGCAAAAATGAGCAAGTGGTTGATTGGAAATTTGGGAGCTGCTGTGTGTGACTGGCCAGGGTGAGAGCCTATATATCTCAAAGGAACATGCCTAATGTCCCAATTTAATTACTCTTAAGTTGTAAAATTATTTCCAGGGGCAAGTGGCTTGTCTTTAATACTAGATAAATTTTGAGTGGTTGTTCACAATGTGCTCTGACAAACTTATACCCACAAAAAGACATTTAACCAGCTCTGTTCAATTAGCCTTAGTCAAGAAATTTATTTTTGAAGTAATCAGATAAGTATTTTGTAAAGGAGCTTTGAACTGAAGGAATTTTGATTGAACTACTCTATGCTGGAATCAAAGTGAATGATTAGAAACATGAAGACTATTCCTACAATTTCTCAGGTCACTTGCTGTGCTCTATATTACTCCAAATTACACCATAAAAAAAGGTGTTTTAATCATCTTGAGTGACTCAAAATTTATCCAACTGAAACCACTTGCAGTAATGACTGCACCAATGCTGACTTTTGAAAGCTTCAAATGCCAAATTAACATTACCTTCCCTAAATAAGGTATCATTGAAGTTTTTCTGCTCAGCAAGTGACCTGAATTCAGAATTTGTCATGTTTTGCAAGATCCAAGAAAAAAATATGATGCTCACAGGTGGGTCATGACTTGTGGATCAGTCAAAAAGCTGCTGACCACTTGGATATTGGTAAAGATGTTAGTGAGATTGCTCAGTGATTTTATGATGTAGTTGCTTACCATGGAACTCAGAGATATAAGCTTGGCTGTGGGTGATGACAAACTGAACATGCTGTAAAAAGAAAAGGAAGACCCTAGTTTCATTTCCAAGCTCATCACTATCTTGCAATGGGATAGCCTCTGCATTGTGAATATATTTGACAAAAAGTTCATCCTCTGGGAGAAGTTCTTCTAGTAAATAGGCTGCACAATGAAATGTAAAGGATAGAGCTTCAGAACCATCTAAGGATTTCTCCAAATGAGCAATTGCTCCTTCACAAAGTAGAGTTGCAGGATTGGAGAAGGAGCTTCCACAGTATTTTTTTTTAGCAATAAATTGTCAATGAATGCATAGGCAAATTGGAGAAGGCACTCAGCCCATCTCAGCAGATTTCTTTCAGTAAGGACCTTCCAGCTTTCATCTGGATAGTTAAAATGCTTGATTCCAGGATGACTATTGTCATAGGGCCTTTCTAAAGCAACTGGGATTGGGTCAGAAATTTCTGCATTAAGGCTTGTAGAAGGGGAGCTTGAGACCCATTACAATGATGCAAGATGTGCTGTTTTGAAAGCTCCTTTGCTAATTAATTAGTTTTTGTTGTAGGTGTTACAGCAGTTAAGCCAAGTTTTAGGTTCAAGTTCAAAGTTTGTAAACTTCTTGTGGTTTGATGAAGACACATATCCTGAGTAAGAACATTATCAAGTTCACTGAGTCTCTTTCTAAGAGAAGCTTAGGTTCATTGAGCCTCAAGACAAAGCCTTAGAGGTTTGAGTTTGAAGAGGGATCAGAGTTCAGTGAGAATGTCACAAGGCTTGTATTTGCCTAGGTCAAGCTGAAGAGTTAGACCTGTGTACAAAGGCTACTTATAGTAAACTACAATGGTCTATGTGCAGTATACTAAGTATAACTATTGTAGCTATTGGCTAGTCCAAGTATTTGTGTGATAATTGTTTATTTAAAGAAAAGACAGTTGCATAGCAGGTATGAGCAACAAAGTAAAGTTTTGTAACAGTAGGTAAGATATCCAAGATACTTGGAATCATCATTTATGATTTTTTTCTTATCATCTGGAGTATTGTTGCTCTCACAGAGCTCTGCAAATTAAGCTATACTGATGAGGAAGCAGGCCACTTGCTCAATGACTTTGAGATCAACTAATTGTAATGGATTAATTCTTTGACCTTCCTTTAAATGAAATTCATAACTTACACTGCTTCTCTTGCTGCATAATGGCAACATGTCACCCAAGAGAGATATCTTTTCAAACCTGATTAGGATCAAGCTGCTTAAAATTAGATTTTATTCCATGCTATAGACAGTCAATTTCAATAAGTAGAGCTCATATTAATACCAGATGATAAATTACACCTGTTCTGTGGTATCTGACCTTGAGGAAGATACAATAGATGGTCTAGACAAAGGTATATGCTATTTCTTGGGTAAAGAATGGGAAGAAATGTTGACTTTCTCTGGACTAGGAGGTGTTTTTTGCTTCAAAAAGGCACTGGTGTGACCAGATATCAGAATGTGATTAAATATATAAATCACTAAATAGAGTTGAAGATATTAACATACTGAATTTATTGGCTCCAGAGTCCTATAAGTAGATTTTTTATTCTCAAGGTAGTCTTCTGCCTGAAGCCATTGGTTGCAGCCAATGATCAATGCAAAATCAATGAGACTTTTTGAGGCAGAGAAGATGAGAGAGTCATCAGATTTTAAACCAGGTTTTACCCTCAAAAATTGCCCTTGAAAATAGGGAACAGAAACATCTATTTTCATAATATCTTGCCAACTTCCAGTCTCTCAAATAACCATGGTCAAAAATCCCATGGAAAGCCCTCAATTAATTTGCTAAGGAGAGGGAGAAGGGTGGTTTTGATAAAATAAGCTAGAGCACCAGGATAAATGTCATAGTCAACAGGCATTCCTTCCCTAATAGCCTAGAAATAGAAAGTAAGACAAGAAATAATTTCTCCAACTCAACCAGTTAGTCACTGTCTTCTCAACTATGCCACTCAGTATTTGATATGAAACCTGTAGTAAAATGCAAACTTCATTCCATTTTTGCACTTTTGAAGGAATTTGCCCAGGGACTGCTTATAGAGGTGGGGTCTTGTAAGCTGAATTTTACCAGTGCTGATGTTCATCTTGATAGTGGAGATGTGCAGGAGAATACCCAGAAGAGGAAGGAGAAGACAAAGACAAAGAGGCAGAATCTTTAAAATATTGCTGAAAGAATGAAGGGTTGTTGACAGAGGGAAGGATAATCATGGAGTGCAAGAAACCTGCTGAGGTACTGCAGTCACACAACCCTGTGGGGTATGTGCACCTAGAGAGTGTTTATTTAAAACCTCAAATTTTGTGAATTTAACATACCTTGATGTTGGGACCTATTGTCACAAACAGTCTCCAGAGGTGAAGGACCAGAGGTCATGTGATTGTGAAACCCAGAGGAAGGTAGAGAAGGTTGTCAGAGCATGGGAAAAAAATCTCTGGAGCAAAACCTGGAGAGTCACCAAAGTGGGGGTTCAGTGATGAAGCACTGCAGAGGGGTTAGGACTTGGCTTCAGCTTGTAAGAAGCTGCACCCTCCTCAATCCTAGGTCCTGTATTTCAGATGTAGGGGTTAAAAAAGAAGTCCAGAGTATGAAGTTGGACTTAAGAAATAATCCTTAGTCATGAAAGAGGTTTATAGATAGGAGAGTGAGTAGGAGATTGCAATATAGCAATTAACAAACTGGAGAAATAATACAGAGAGTACTCAAGTTTATATACTAAGAAGTGGAGACTTCTTTTGGTAAGGAGTCAGGTAACAGAGCTGAGTAATTGTGGCTGAGATGTGTGGCTGAAACATCATGGAGGGGACACAAGTAAATGATAAGGAATGAGGCTAAGACAAAAGGATAACAAAGTAAGTGGAGATGACATAAGCAGAGATAAGAGAGATAGGAGTAAAGACAAAGTGGAGCAGAGCATAACTAATAATCAAAGTGGACTTGTAATATTTAGAGGAATAATGTTTGGAGCAAAACTGAAGTGGCAAGAAAGTGGGAATAAGTGCCTCAGAGATCAGTTAAAGCATACAGAGTTTGGATATATGAGTGCAGAGGTTTCAGAGGTGTAGTTTGAGAGAAGAATGGGATATGACATCTATTTACCATTCCCTGGATGGTAGACAAATTGAGGGAAGTTCTGGAATTTCCTAAATTCATAGTGGACAAAGAAAGAGATGGAACACACCCAGGCCAGTGGACGGTGAGCCTACAAAGAAATTAGTGCACAGATATTTTTAGTGATTAAACATTTACCTGAAATTGTAGCTGTTGGGATCACCTGTGCAGTGATTGAAGGCTTCTTCAGATAATATACCACACATGGCTCACATATATAATGTCCTGGCCTGTCAGACCTGTTATGAGGAGCAACATAGAAATGCTTCTCACCAGGCTGAATAATAGTAGAACACTCTTTGTGCTTGCAGGCACTGGCCATAGTTGCATTGCAGTCATCAGTAAACTGGCTGGTGATCTGTAAAATATTAGAAGACATGAATCAGAGAGAGATAAATCTTAGTGTTAGGTTAAAATGATTTACAAGGCTTTTATATATTTCTTTTGACTGAGAAATTACTAGAATATTCTTTTTATTGGTGCCAAAATAATGTGATTTTGGCTGACATTCACTTTGGTCATGAAAGATTTATGTAATTCTTACATTTCAAATAAATCTTTGGCCATGATTTGCAATCCCTCCCTATATACATGACATATAGGAATATGATGCTAAGTAAACAGGTTGATTTGCAAGAATCATACAATCTTCTGATAAACCAACACCAATTTACTTTCCAGAAATTTTGATTTTCCAAGGCAGCTGCCTGAGAGTCCATTCTTTTTAAAGTAGAAAATTGTCTTCTCAGAATTAGGCAGTATCAATTTTATTACCCTGTTTCCCTTGCCATCTCTGTAATCATGCCTCAGAAAAATCAACACAAACCTCTTTGTGAGTTTTAGCTGTTTATTTGTTATTCTTGACAACTCAAAGTTACTTTTATTATTAGCAGCTCCACTGGAGGATATTGCACCTCATATCCTGACATACTGAAAATTGCATAAAACTGATGTGGAAATTCTCCAGCTACTTCAGAATGAGCATATTGACCATGAAGTACATGGAATTGGGTAACAGCTGAATCTATCCCCAGTTACTGTATGCTTATGGTTATAAATCTTAGAATGACTTCTTACAAGCTATTTGTAAACACATGGGCTTACTATCAGCTTGACAGAAAGTTCATACTCTTGATACTATTTCTGATGCAGTGGTAATTTTGCAGAAGTGCTTTCCAAAGGCAGGGGCTTGTGATATGACATCCATACTTTTCATGAAATGGGAGTGTCTGCTCCAAGGTACATTTCATGAATTTCTTTCTTAAAATGCTCATTTATTATTCCTTGACACTAGAAATCTAGTAGTTATCCACTTCCACATATATGAACCTGATTTGGTTTGTGAGCGCAGGGCTGATTGACTCAAGCACCAGGACTTTTAGGCAGCAGGAGTCAATGACATTCTGGCAGTTAATCAGCATGAGAAATGAAAATTTTTTGGACTTGCACTCCATACTGGGGTTGATTTATTTCCTGGCTAGATCCATTGGATTAAGGTTTGGTGGATAAATAACAATCCCAAACTCATTCTTTCATATTATTTGGAAGTAGTTGAGAAGTCAAAATGTAAGTTGATGCTACATTTGAAGGACATATTGATTGATCAAAATTTTAGACATGCCCCTTGTGACTCAGAGTGATCCAGGCTCTGAGAAATATGGTATTGCAAATTCATACACAGCATTGTGCCACTGGCATGACTCCAACTTAGCTGGAACAATTCAGCACTGCTGGATGTGACATAAAAAGAATATCAAGCCTGAAATTACTTGGTCCCAACTGCATTGTTTCTTCAATCCAGGCTTTGAGGATCTTTTGGAGATGGGTGTCACTAATGGCTGGTATGACACTAGTCGCCCACTTGACATGTAAGTCTTGCACAATTTATGGACAAAAATCTGGGCTAACTCAAGGTATAGACTGTATTCTGTTGGATATTTATTCCTTTTCTCCAGTCTGAGCTTGATGCTTGGGCTGAACACATAAATAACAGCTGCAAATGTGCAGATCACAATAAAATTCTGCCTCACAGTATATCAAATGATATATATAATAATCCAGAACAATTTGGTTGCCTTGATTTCAAAGTAAAATTCAAAGAATTATTTTTTGGTCTTTCCTAATCAAAATTTATACACCAGATCTAAGTTGAGCAAGCAGAAATTGATCACATTAGGCATGCATTTGCACCTCTGAAAGATCCTGTTTTTGAGCTCATACCCCTGGAGTTTAGTAGATATACTGGAATATATATAAAAGCATTAGCAGTCCAGATGTCAACTTAGAGAATATTTGGGCAATTTATTGTAAGCTACTTCATTGATTTGAACATCTGGATGATGCAGTATATTTAATTGAGGGATGCCAAGTTTACCTTGATATCTTGGACCAGCAAATTAATATGGAGGATAAAACACCACCAGCTAGGATCAAACATTATGGAGGCCCTGAAAATCAAGATGTAGATGGCGCTTACTATATGAGTAGTGTCAATAATGGCTGTGGGCTAGGTAAGCAAGCTGTGCCAAATTTCCAATTGAGATTGAAGATCTCCTAATATTCCTGTCAGATATTGTGTAAGAGAAGTAACTTGATATCACTGACAATGGTGACAATGGCTTCAAGGCCATTGAAGTAGTCTTTACAGATGAAGAATCAGGTGGTGATGAGGAAGGAAATGAGTGGTGAGGATGATACAACCAAACTGTGGTAGAGCTACAGTATCACAGAGTTTTTATCACACCTAGTCATAATGAAACAAGTCAACAAGACTTATAGATTTTATAAGCTTTGACAAAAATTGTAAAGCAAGTTTTAAATGGCCAGGATTAATGGGATGCAGAGGAGGAAGCCAGAGCAAGTAATTGAGACTCTGTTTCCACACTGAATATCTGACTTCAAACATCTTCATGACTATGATACTCAGTCTGTGGCTCATCTGCCAAGTCAAAATTAATTTTACTTGATGAAATACATTTCCACAAACAACTTTGTCTCCTAAGTTTTATTTGATATAGGCTGTGGCAGTTTTTGGGTCAAGTCCTTATGATGTGAGAGTCATGACTGCATGTAATGCTCAACAAAATCCAATTCACACTGAACTGCTGAATGTTGAAACCAAATTGCATAGCCATACTTTAACCATCAGTCCAAAAAATATACATGTTAGATAGTTATAAATGACCTATTCAACCCATCAATTAGCATAGCCAAGTTGTAAGAAGTCTGTTGTGCAATGGCATGTAACACTTTGGAAACTCTGATGCATGCTGGCCTGTAGATTTTAAAACACACTTACACAGGCATGCATTAACTGTTCACCAAGTTTAAATACATGCATGATAGATGTTAATTATTTCTTTTCAGCATGTAAATGAGCATGGTAAATGGCTATGATATCATCATGCCATTTTGCCCAACAGGTCATCATCACATTCCAATTAATAATACATTTTGAATGAATGTATATGCATTGCAATATATGACAAACTCACTGAAAAATGAAGAAAACCTGGTTATGGCTCCTCATATGCCATTATTTTGGATGTTGCTGTCTTGATACAATGCATGGCTACCTCATATTTTGTCCACTAGACATAAATTTAAGAGTAGCAATGCTTGCTCCCAGATTCCAGGTGCTGAATTCATTGTCTCCATGCAAAAACAGCAAACTGTACATCCAAGTCTGAAAAATAACAGCACCAACAGATCCACACTAAACGAATCATGTGGAACAGCACATGGACAAAGGCAGATACCAGGCATAGCAAGCAAGGCAAGGTGATAGAGTAGTGCAGCAGATGACAAGTAGAATGAGCAAGCATATGGCTGTGTGCTCTCAGTAATGTTTCATTACTCTGTTATTCTATACTATTATATCTATGTTACTAATACAAACTATGTTCTATGTAATTATATGCAGCCAAGAGCCCAAGTCTTGAAATTTGAAGTCCAACACATGGACCACACTTTAAGAGGTGGGCTCTCTGAGGTCTTGGTGACCTAAAGATAGCTTCATGATGTCAACACACCTGGCATTGACAGCTGCAAGTTGTTTGGCAACAACTTTGGAGGCTTGACAGTCCAGGTTTCCATATTTTTTGATATATTTCAAGGATTCTATCGAACTCTGGCCAAAAGTAACTACCATCAATCTTTTTGATAATCACTGCTTTCCTCTCTATGGGATATTCGATTATGGGGAATGACTAACAGCACACACCATGGTAGTGGTGAAAACTACTCAATGGTTTGATTAGAGGAATGAGAATAGATTTTTTTAGCACGAGCACTTTATGCTTCCAGTTTAGCAGTCCGCAGCCGGGAACCATGCTGCGAGTTGCAGATAGCGTTGAGCGTGACACAGATTCACAGAGAGGAATATAATTAAACAGCCATCAGATTTAAGCACATTTGTATATGACTAGTTGGGAACGTGTTGAACACCATAACGGCAATCACTTACACGCGTTTGGAAAGCATACCAAGGCCATATACCTACTACTTGATCCCACCTCTTCAGGTTATCTGATATGGATTTTTTTCACTTTTCAGTCTATATCGAAGCCCGCGAACTTGTACTCTCGGATTTATAAATGCCTTGGGTGGCGAGCCAAGGGGCGCTACAGTGTCGTACGTAGAAGAGGTAAAACCACCGTTGCCTATATCCATATGAATCATCTTCGCCGTGATACTTCAGGCAGTCGGTTCGTATCTGCTGGTAATAAAAGGTCTTGAAAATAAATAGGGTAGCAATGGTTTCCCAAAATAGACAATCTGCTCTTGGAAGTTTGCGATGGTTGCTAAACTGAATTGCTTCTTGCTAACATGTGTAGGTTCCAACTTAAAATCGAGAAAATACCAGTAGACTCAAAGAATTTTTACCTCTCCTATGTATTTTCCTTGTTGGGATCGACAAGAAAGTGGGCCAACTGTGTTGGCTGGATAACTCCGAGGGCATTTTTCTCTTATGTAGTGCGCAGAGTGGATGCACTGATATCCACACAAAATTGAGAAACAATAGAAGTACCGCATGGTAGAAGAAACGGAAGAAAATTCAATGTTTGTACCTCCTCCAAGTACTTCTGTAATCAAATATTTACAATGACTCAGACCCTACATGCTACATAACAAATCTTGGGATGCTATATATCATGGATATAGCCAGTAACGCGGAGGACCTCCGTAGGTAGCTCTTAAAAAATCTTCTGTCTCCAAATCGCCGTCTGCGTAACCATTTCCATGTCTGGTGAAGTTTACATCAGAAACTGGAGAAATATTACACGTGTAAGTAGAAAAAACATACTTTGCTTTCATATGGTAGGAGACCTCTTCTCTTGGTATCTCCTTGTACAAGTGAGTCGCCTTATAACAGTATTTGCAGAAGCGATTGGAAACATTGATTGTTTCGTTTTCGTCATGCATCTGATCCTCTGGATGTGTCGACTCGTCATTCGGATCTACCCTGGCAATATACTGAGCAAGAGATGAATCAGCGTGATCGTTGATGATTATATCTTGATCCTTGCTAATGGAACTCGTCAGCACGAGGTAATATCTCGAAAAGTCACATACTATTCTGGCCGGATGGAAGGTTTCAGTTTCGTATACCATCTTTGCTCAGTAAAAACATGAACGACCTTAAAAATATTAAAATCAACGATATTAAGAGTCACCAAATCACTACGATGCACTTACAAGCTTTTCGAACGAGAGCAACCCACCACAGGTATGGTGACCACAACGACAGACCAGCCGATTTTCTGTATCTTCAATTGCTACTTTTGGAGCATCTGGAGGAAGTCCTAGAGTCTTCAATACTACTTCGGCCACTCGCATGAATTGCAACGTGAATACGGATGCCCTCCACTCAAAATTGGAGTAACGCTTATGATAATAGTGCGCCACAATGTTAGGGTAGCGGTGGAGATTGGAACAATCCCCAACATGGCAAGCAAAGAGACAGGATGCACGATTAAGAAGGTCTAGTGCCGATGTGTTGGGAGGAATAGTGGGATATTCCGCTCTCACAAGAGCAGCTAGATCTTCCTGGACTTTGGATATGAATGCTTGAACGTCCTGAAGAACTTTGGGACTCAGAGAAGCCCAGAATTCGTCAGAATCTTCATATGATAGTCTGTTCTTCACCAGGCGGGAGAGGCAAGGTAGCTTTTTCGCATCAACCCACGCTGGCATTGCCTCTTTATCATCAAAGTGACCGGTGTTCAGGAAAGCTTCATACCGCCGCTTAATTTGTCGCTCGTGTGCTTCTTGCAGGCGACGCTCCTTGCACGTGTCGTACATATTCTGCAAGTTGGGTAGGATCATTTTCCACCCTGATATATTTGTTTTAGATTTGCGGACGTCGAAGTTTACAAAATAACTCACCTCGTTCATTGAACTCTTTTGGCTGGTGTAGACAATCATTCCACTTCGAGTAAATCCCAAAGTCAGCACGCGTGGGGTAATATTGACGCTCCCATCCCATCTGTTTCAATTTCTCGCATATTCTAGGTCATTCTGAGCTCGACATGAACATGGATTTATAACGAAGAGCGTACATATCATAGCGTCGAGTACCGGCTTCTTTGGCGGAATTCTTTTCTTCGATGATCAGAGTCCTATGCCATAGAGCCAACCGCTTCCCATGCTACAGTAATGTGTGAAGATATGCGACAAGGTCGTCATAGGGAATAATACTCACGTGCATCATCGCCGATGCCAATCTGCGTCGCTGTTGACGAAATGTGTCCAGATCTTTTGACCCGGGTGAGAGAGCTAACGGTTGGTATATTTCAAGAATTCTCTCGAATTCGGGTAGAAAGTAACTAGCATTCTCCTTGTTAACAATTGTTGATGTCCGTTCTATCGGGAAAGAGTCGGCTATAAAGTAGTGAGTTAACAGCACCCCCATACTGGCGAAACCTACAGCTGCCAATCAAAGCCTGCGTTGACGGAATAAGAGTAAAGACTTCCAGCGCAACTGCTTTATGCTTCCGTTTGAGTCCACGGCCAGAAACGATGCTGCGAAGTTCGAATGATGTTGAGTGCGACATAGCTTCCAATGCGGGAAAGAATCCAAGTAATAGCTTACTTCCTCTTTTGACAAGGACTGCATAGCCTCAATCGCAGTACGTAGGAAGAGATATTTGATCGGGCAGTGCCGCATCCCTACGTCAAGAAATAGATGAGCAGCGATATTGTCCCGAGCTGAACCATTTCTAACCATGCAGAACTTGTCGAAAAGGAAACTAGCGTATTGAGGTTCGTCCATATCCTCGGGACAATCAGGAAGTCCGGAGTATTTTGCCAAAATCCTACACCAGATGCTACGAGCTGTTCGAGATAAGAACACGGAGCGAAACTGCTTCGTGACACGACAAAGGCTGAGAAGGTCCTGGGGCCCGAGAAAGCTCGCAGTCTGTATAAGTATAGGGAATGCATGGTTAATAAGCACCCTGAACCGAAACGAGGTAAAAACGAACTTCGAATATGATATCGAGCGGCAAGTCCACAAACTGCTTCAGCTTGCCCGCGCCTCGTCTCTTCATTACCTTGTCAATTTTAGTCTCGAATGCATCCTTTGAGGAAATTATCAGCCGTAGCCGGTGATCTAAGCGAGTGAACAACTTCAAAGAAGCACTATTGCCCAGGCAGTAGGTACGCACTTGGTGCCATTGTGCCATAACTAGTTGGTTCTGAGCCCTCTGACTGCTGGAGCTCCATGCCTGTTTTATATGAAAAGGATAGAAGGCTTGCGATAGATATTTGCAGAGAACGCTAGAGCTAGGAGTGCTTCGTAATAGTTAGTGGTAAGTGGGTTACTGTGAAGGTCGTCTGCAAGCTGGAAGCTGTCACGTTCGTCACAAGAACATGGCGCGTGTGCCGCGATAACAGGGTGACAATTTGGTGACAACGCGCGTCCGTCATTCTATCACCGAATTTCAAAATTTTATCGATAACTTATATCAATTTGATCCATACGTGAATCTAGCTTTCAGAATATCACTAACCCGGATAAGCATAGCAAAAAAAGATATTACAAAGAAAGCGCAAGCCAGAAGTAATTAAAAGGACCTAGGAGTAAGTATCTACATAACTAACTAATTTTCAATCTTCTCGCTGATAAAGTCCGGCTCCTCAATGAAAATCGGTTCTACCCTACTCCACTCCGTCTTTCTCCTCCCCCCCTCTTTCCACACCCTCTCTCTCTCAGCCCAATACTCCAACGTCCCTTCATCCACCCTCGCCGGCGTCCACACGCGCTCCCCCGTGTCTCCATCCGTCTCCGCCCTGAACCACCTCGGCCTATGCGGCGGCATCCGCCCCTCCTCCCTCGCCTTCCGTATCGACCGCTGCTTCTCCTCCTGATCGTGCTTCAGCCCATTCGCAGTCTCATACTTCCCCATCTCGAACGCGCGCTGGTCGGGGCGCAGGCGGCAGTCCGTGGGGCACAGATAGGGCTTAAGCGTGTCGCGCGGGCAATCATTCAGCGTGATGGCGAAAGGGGTGAGGTTGAACGGTGACCCTGGGGGCTTATCCGAGTTGCGCCAGAGGAGGATGTACTCTGGCGTCGTGCCGGAGGGGCTGATGCTGATGTCCGGGTGCAGCAGCCCATGGCCGGCCCCATGCTGCTTCGCCACGAGCTGCGAGTTCCACCGCCCCGCAATGTCGTAAGCGACGCTACCCCGGGAGTCGATGACCTGCCCTGAGATCTCGAAGGCGTCCTTCCCGCGCCACCCGCGCGGCTTGAATGTAAGTATACACTGATCACCCGTCCTATGGTTCTTGATCTACAACATACAATTAACACTACTTCACATCGATGAATAAACCAAGAAAAGCACATACCACCATATCCCCATAATGGTCAATCGTCGGCGACCCCAAAATGAACCCCGACACATTCGTAGTGACCTTCTTCCAACTATAATGCTCGACGACCATGCCCTTCTTCCCAGGGGCCCTGGGATACCCGGGCCCGCGCTCCTCCGGGATTATCAGCTCGGCGTGTGCAATGCCCGTGGGCCGGATCTCGAACGACTTTCCCATGAACTTGTTCTGCGCATCGACCTAAACAAACAGGTGCAGGTAAGTCACCAATGCCATCGTTCGTGGGGAGCATTGAACGCACCTCGCCATAATAGTGCCACGTTGGCGACTCGGACCAGCACGCCGAGATGGGTGGGTGGTGGCTGACCTGCTCGGAGACATAGCGGTACTTCTTATCGAGCCGTACGTACTCGAACGTCTCACTCTGTCACCCAACCACATCAATATCACAAATTAACAACAAAAGATTAAAGGAGAAAGGAACTGACCAGCATAGGATTAAACGGCTTCGCAATCCGCCCAATCGTGGACGAATAATTCGACATCGCAAACGCGCCGACGAAGGCGATTCGGCGGAGGGGGTCTTTCTCCTCCGCTGCTATATCCACTACCCAAAAACCTCATCAACACCTAACCCAAAACGAAAGAAGGAAAGAAAAGGGAACGCACAGCATTCCGAGAACTCCATATCCTCTGCCTAAGCATTCCCAACCAAACCAAGTCAACTTTCGATCTATAGAAAGACGGAAAGAAAGAAAAAACCATAATGCACTCACCATCCGCTGCAACATACTCGTCGGTTCATTAAAGAAAACCGGAAAACTAATCTTCGTTAGGTCCTTCCCAATACTATGCTTCAGCACGCTCCACAAGCTCGTATTAGGCCTCTCCTCGCTCAGATTCAAGTCCGTCCTCAAGTGCTCATACGCCGCATACGGCTGTAAATCCGCCCCCGTGGTCTGTGCAAGCTGTTGTTTCGATTTTATGGAGAAGCCAGAGACGGAGGCAGGAGAGGCGATGGACTCATGTACCAGGAGATTGGGGAGGGTGTTGGACTCGATAGCGTCGAAGAATTCGTCCTCTTCGTCTGTGTCGTGGTCTTCTTCGTCTCCCGCTTGGGGCGTGCCGCTGAGTAACAGAGGCGTCTTCGCCTTCATCGAGATTGGGGCAGGTAAAGGCGTGATCGTATCGGCGGTATACGACCTCGCGGGCGGCTCAGGCGGGGATTGCAGCAGCTGCTGCACCACCGCTTTCGCCGCGGGCCTCAGCGGCTCCTTCTGCGCCGCCGCCGCCGCCACTGCAGGCGGGAGCGATTCCACGGGGCTCGGGGCTGTCGCTTCCACGATCCGCGGCGGGGGCGCCGGCTGCAAGAGCATGCCGGACTTGCGCCCAACGCTGGGGGAGAACACCCGGCTCCCCCGCATCCGGCTGCGCAGCCTCAATTCTTGTTCCAGTGCCTCTCCCTCCTTCACCACCGTCGCGAGGCTCTCCTCCCACACGCGCTGCCGCCCCTGCTCCTTCTTCAACCTCCGCACGAGCCACGCCTCGCGCTTGCGGGTCATAGAGATGTACTCCCCCAATAAGCCCTGCACGCTGCCCATGCTGTCCTTCAGCGCCCCAGCTACCTCTGCTTGTCGTACTGCCGAAGCGGTGGCATCGAACCCAGACAAAAGCTGAGCGGTAAGCTCCACCTGCGCCTGCAACGTATTCCCATGCAGCTCGAAATTCTCCTCATAAGGCGGGGACAAGCTGCGCCCCGAGTCGGCTGAGTTGCTCGATGTATCGCCCTCGTCGTCGCCTTCGTCCGCGTCCCCCGCCGCCCCGCCGTCCTCCCCCACACTCCCTGACCCATTGTCCAGCAAATTCGGGCTCGCATCCGCCGGTGCATGCCCAGGCAACTCCAAAGACGACCCCGCAAGCGAATCCAACAAACTCGTTCCCTTCCTCCTCCTTGTCCCCACTCCCAAACTCCTCACAGCACTCGAATCGCTTTCCCCGCTCCTCCTCCTCCCCTCGCCCTCCTCCCGCTGGCACCAGTCAATGCTTTTCTTAATCGCCTGCACCCACCGGCTCGCCTCCCCTGGGTCTGTGGCTTTGAGGTACCACTTCTGCGTTGCGTGCACATGGTGCTGCGAGGAGGACGGAGCATTGGGGCGCGAGGCAGGGAGGGAGTGAACCTCGAAGCGCAACCCAGAAGTTTTGAGCACGGCAGTTTTCATGGAGATGGAGCCACGGGAGACGACGGTTTCGTTGGATTGGTTGGTGTAATCTATTTTGTTTTGGGGGGGTGAGTTAGGAGGGAATTGGGGGAGAGGAGGGGGGAACATACAGGAGAGCACACCGCTTTTGAGCACGAACCACCGGGGGTTGTAACCCCGCGCGACGTTGGCGTATTTGTTCAGATATCCCTTCATCATTGGTGGTTCAGAGAGCGGGCTCTGCGGCTCCATGAGAGTGCGGTCGTGGTTCGCAACTGCTCCAAATCCATTAGCATCCTCACACCCAAGGTACGACGACGACGAAGAGAACCACGTACACTGCTTCAAAAACACCTTCACCCTATCATCCTTCCCCTCCTTCCCCGCTCCTTCCCCAGGTAACTTGCCCTTCCGATTCCGGACGAAAACGTCCGCGCCCGCGCGCACGGCAAGCTCGATGAGCCGGAGGTCTTTGCGCTTCGCGGCCTCGTGCAGGACGGAGGAGCCCGAGTCGTCGTCGAGGTAGGAGAGGTCGACGAAGCGGATGCGCGGAGAGCCGAGGAGGTTGAGGAGGGCGGGAGACGGGGGGTCGGTTGGCGGGGAGAGGATGTAGGAGCGCAGTAGGGAGCGGTAGGAGGCGTTGAGGAAGGCGCGGGAGTCTGCAGGGCATGAGTAAGAGCAGGAAGTGTTAGGATGGAGACGCACCGTCGATAGCGCGTATGACCTCTTTATTCCTCGCTACGTCCTTACACGAGCGGCCTTGGCTGTCTCTGAGCGTATCATCAATGCCATCCTGCTCTAAGAGCAAGTTCACAATTTCAACGCGCCCGAGGGACGCCGCGAGGTGGAGGGCAGTGGTACCCGACCCGGGGGGATGCACGCCATTCGGCGATATTGCACGGTGCGAAAGGAGGAGGGAGACAGTTTGTACTTGGGAGGGCAAGAGATAAGCATTTAAGGAGATAAGATAGTGGGATAGAGACGCACCTGATGCACAGCGCACGGCGAGGTGCAGCGCGGCGGCGGCGGTGTCGATATGGTCACTTTCGTTCGATTTGCGTCTGTCCTTGCCGATTTCGGCGAGGAAGGGGTGGACTAGTGCGGGGTCGCCTACAACAATAATATTCAGTGCTGAGTGCTCTTGACACGACTCTGCAGCAGGACGCACCACTCCGCAGCGCCGACAGAAGCTTCACTTGATACAGCGGCTCAACACCAGCTTCAGGGACAACTTTGAGCATTAGCGTCAAGGCCTAAGCGCCACTCACGACCCGTGAATACGAGCGCGGTCAAATGAGCCACTCACCGAATGCCGCAGAACTTGCGGATGCATTTGAAGATTGGGCCAGGGTCGATGTCGAGAGTGCCAAGGAGGATGCGTCGGCCATCGCTGGGCGAGCAGAGTGTGGGTGGTGGCGAGGAGAGGAAGGAGGAAGGACGGTGATGACGGTGGCGAGCTCGAGTCTGGGGTCTCGACGCACTGGTGGGGCTCCGTTTCGCTCCCACGGTGTGATCGACGCGTTTCACTATTCCTGGACACTCCGGCGGTAGTGGCACTCTGACCCTGAGGTACTCCAGACGGAGAGAACAGAACCAACGCAGGTACTGCCGAGAATAAGAACGTTTGACTCTTGAGAGAGAGGAGAGCAATTTATTGGCAATGGGGCACGTTCGCGTCCATGCACCCCACCATCATCTCGGCGTGCACGGTCAGAAGTACTGCCCAATGTCTATATTTACGGATCGGAGCGGCATCGACGCTCATTACTACTATAATTAACAACTACTAAGGTAAACAATGCGATATGCACTCTAGTCCGTGTGCTGTGTACATGAAATAAAAGTACAAGGGCAGAGGGCACTGTCAGGGTATACACAGCCCTCCGAGACACGTTTATCTGGAATCAAACGATTACTACTTTCGCCATACTTCCCAACGACTCAAGTCATCAGCACACGAGATATTTTAAAACCATTCAACTGCTCGAAGAAGCTCACATGCGCGCCTGCGTTTACCACGAGCAAGAAGTAGCCAGGAGGAAGGGGAGATGTTTGAAAGATCAACGATGGCTGTGCTAGAGGAGGAGGTGAACGGCGAGGGTAGAGAAGAAGAGAAGGAGGCAGAGACGGAAAGAGCCATAGGAGGTGGAAGACGACGCGCTAGAGGCACTCGTGCTTTTTCGGAAGCATACATACTTTCCTGGACCATATCTGCCGAACGGTGCATCATCGAGAGGTCTACACAACAGCTGGGATTAAGAGCTACTAAGATAAAACAACATACAAAGACGGAGACGGGAATATCTAATCGGGGTACCAGATATAAGAAAATGCAAGAGCAAGTCTAAGGGCAGGGGTAAAAGGGCAAGGGCGAGTAAGCACGCAAAGAAAGACACACGATCTAGGCATGTTTGCTTGTTTTATACCACCTTCGCCCTACACCCGATCTAAGTTAGCATACTGGTAAATTAAATGCTGAAATACTCACGCAGCAGCCGCTACCGTCTCATCCGCCGCAGCCTCTGGCGTGCCCACGCTGGGGGCGAGACATGTCAAACCCAGGGCGCGGGGCTTCACCGTTCTCTTTTTAGCAGCTACCGCTACACGCCCGAGACGCGATAAGGTATTCAAGGGAAGGGAGCGCCTCGTAGGCGGGGTGCCGAAACATTTCTAAAAGGGCTGGGTAAGCATCCACAAAAAGATAAAAGAAAATAAAAGAAAAAGATAGAAGAAAAGGAGAAGAAAAGGAAGAAGAAATGAAGGGGAAAATGGCAAGCGCAAAGACACAACGAAAAGGCACACCTTCAACAACTCAAACTTCTGGCTAAACAACGTCACCGTGGTATTGGGGTCGAATAGCCCGAAGAAGCTGGCGTCTGCACCCGCATTGACGTCGAGCCCCGCATCAATCTCGAAACAGCCGCCGAAGGAGGCGGAGGTGGAGGTCGTGGCAACGACGCCTGTGCCAGTGGAGGATAGGGCGGTGGAGGTAAGGGAAGCAGAGGCGATGGATGAGGAGGAAGCGGATGCGGTGGAGGTGCTAGCGGCCTTTGCATCGGAAGTTGTAGCCTCTCCAGAATTTATAGCCTTCACAGAAGTGGTCGCCTCTAGAGAGTTGGTCGGCTTTACAGAACTTGTTGCCTTCACAGAGCCGGTCGCATTCACAGAACTTATCGTCGCCTTGACGGAGCTCGTCGCTGGCTTGACAGATGAACTAGCTGGCTTAACAGAGCTTGTTGCCTTCACAGAGCTCGTAGCGTTGATAGAACTTGTCGCCCCCGCCCTCGCGTTAATTAGCACCACCCCTGGGATCGTCTTCGCGTTCGTCTGATGCTGCGCACTGGGGGGGTACCAGAAGTAATACCCTGGGAGGGTCTGGCCTCTCGCTTTCACTCCGCCAGGAGTGGCACTTGCAGAAGCAACAGGCTTCGTTGACACTATCTTTGTGCTTGTCGCCGTTGTCGACTCCACCTTTGCCACCGCACTACTCACCGCCACGGCACTGCTTTTCGCCCCATCCAGCACCACCGATGCCCCTGCCTGCGCCTCTAGACTCAGACTCATGCTCGCGCTTGCATCGAGCTCGAGGAACACCGTCGCTTGCACACTGTCCCCCAGGGCCGATACGCCAAGGTTCAGGCTCGGAATAAGGTGCGCTGCGACGGTGCCAGTGGCTTTGACTGAGGGGGTCACGGAGAGCTTGAGCGCTGCATACGTAAGCAAGTGTGCATCCATAAGCGAACCGGAAAAAAACCGAGAAGACAGAGCGACTTACGCGTGTCTCCAATATTAAACGCCCCCTGCGTCTTGCCAGAGCTAGACTTTGGCCGCGGGAAGACAAGCTGCGCGTTCGCTATGTGGTAGTTGATCCCGAGGACGAGGTCCGCCTCGACGTCGAGCGTCGCGGTAGCTTGTGCGTTGACTTCGAAGGATGGGCCGATGGTCAGGATACTGTGGGCGAGTGAATGGAGTAGGTAGGAAGAAGAAAAACAGTATCTACCCAGGAAAATCAAGCCCTGGAACGCCTACCTGAAACAGTAAAATCTTCCCCGAATCCAGTGACCCACCTACATTCGCATTCAAATCGACCGTCCCATTAAAGTCCGCCGTCAGCCCTACACAATCAACGCCAATCAGCCTCTTCTCTCTTCCAAAACCAAAACTTCCAACCAAAAAGCTCGAAACTCACCCGTGATAATCCCAAAATCTTCAATCTTAGGCGGCAAGATCGTTCCCGTCGCCGCCACGCCCACGCTCGCCACCGCATGCGCCTTTGCGTCCACATCGATTTTCACGCCCGCCGTGAGCGGGGGGCAAGAGATGTTCTTGTTCAGGAGGTTGAACGACTTGTCCAGGTCCAAAGGAGGGAGGGCGGTGGTTTTGTTCACATCGAAGTTGTCGAGGTTCTTGATGGCTTTGGGTGGGGGTTAAGTAGGAGGTAATGAGAAGGGAGGGCGACATACCGTCAGTCGCATCCCCAACAAAATCAAAGAACCCCCTGGGCATATACCGACTCCTCCTCTGCGGAGTCGTAGAATTGGCCGTGACGAGGTCCCCCAGGGCGTTCGCCCCGGGCACGTTCGCCGCACGCAGGGCGAAGTTCACAGGGCCGGTCCTACCAAATGTCCATTATTTAATCAGCATGTGTCATAGGATAGGGAATGAAGGGACTCGTAAGGCAGGGAAGAAAGCGAAGTACTCACTTAGAGCTATCGGCAGCCGCGAAATTCGTATCCAACGTCAGCGCCTTCACCTGCGGGGTTGTCCCGTCCCTCCTCACCATCCTCCTCGCAACCGCAGGAGGCACACTCTGGTCTGTAGAAACCCAGGACTTTGCTACGCGCGTGAAGGCACTCTTCCCGCACTACACGACCCCCGTTTCAAAATTCAGTATACTACCTCCATATAGGGAACGTACGTTCTCTGGCAACCTTACGATCTTCCCCTCTGCTCCGGAGCCATCGTACAGATGAGCACACGCTGTAGCATTCCCGGAGCACACGAGCCGGATGTCCTGCGAGAGCGTGTCGGGCGCGCAGTTGAGGATGGTCCAGCCCGCGGCGGGGGTGATGTCCGAGATCGCATTGGGGGAGCCCCACTATTCGAAGGGAAGGTTAGGGGAGGGAAGGACGAGGAAGGGGAAGGAGCAGACGATTTGAAGAGTACCAGATGAGGCGCCCGCTGACACAGGCAGATCTACACATTCGACGAATCAGCAATTGCCTCTTCCTCCTCTCGCACTTGATAGCACCACGTACCATACGAACACACCCCAGAAAGACACGGCTTGCTCCAGTCATTCGCGGCTACAGCGAGCGAAAGGAGGGAAAGGAGTTGAACAAAAGTGCTAATAGTGGAAAGCATGGCTTGCTTGCTGCTTCAACAACAGCGAAATTCAATAAAGGAGGGGTTTAAAATAAAGATGACCAGCCCGGGTCGAAAGAACGAAAGGAAGGTGAAGGAGAGGAAAGAACGAAACCCAACCGTCTAGCAGAATAAAAAGAAGCACTCTAAACACCCAACTCGCGGAACGGGGAGGGTTATATACATAGCACCTCCATATAATGTCGTTGCAATCCTCTAGTTTTGATGGGCGCACACGCGAGCATGTCAATGGTTGCGTGGGCGCCTATAGCAGAGGGAGACAGAACAGAGTTGGGAGCTGTCAGGATGGAAGCGAAGTTCGTAGTATTGATGGATCGTTGCGAGTATAGGTGGTGGGTTCTTAATGGGCGATTAGGCTTGGCAGGAAAAATCGCTGGTAGTAGGAGGAAGGAGAGCACATATACAGCTCCTCGTATGCTTTCCAACTTCAAAGTGCCTTCACGCAAGATGGTAGCTCCCAGGCTCACGACAAACCAATTTGAATATTAGGAAAAACTTCGTGCAAAAACCATGTCTACGTACCCATGCATCTCTCTTCTCGTTTCATCTGTCCTCCGTCTGTCAACCTACCCTAACCGACCCAACTCAACGTATTCGAACCCATCTGAATCATATGATGCATCATGCCTACATGCACTTGGGAGCCCTCAGCTCTGTTCCTTCAAAGAAGCCATGTTACACGCCCACACGGAAAACATATGCAGGCAATCGGGAGGCAGTATTGCAGGCAACTGCCAGGATGATGATGGGAAGAGGCGGAGATGGTTGGTTGGTTAATAACTGTTGGGTTGCTGATATCGTGAAGCGGTATGCAGGGTCGAGGGGATAGCGGGGTTAAAACGTTAATGTGCGCTAAGTACTGCAATTACCTGGCGTTCAAAGATAAACGCCGGTCAGAGTCGACGCCAGTACACCAGTGGCGGATGAACCAACAGAGATGCCATAAAGATTTAACGAAGCCCATCTCTCCCTCGTGGTGCGGCGAGTCCGACAGGCATACTCGACAGATAAGTCTCAATGTTCGCCACGAAGTGAATTTAGAATTTCAACGAGCACAAGTTCGCGTTTTTCATAACTGTTGACACTTCGGACATCGACAAATCTTCATCGTGAGAAATCCACATATGATATCGTTTCCAACCCACCCAAGTTCGAACTGTGAACAAAGATTGTCGATATTAGTGGCAGATGAGCATTGGAGTCGTGCACTGACCAACATCCGTGCCGTAGAGATTTGACATAGCACATCTTTCCCTCATGCTTGCGACACTTCCTGTCTCTAAGTGATCGTGTGAGTACGGCTGATCGACGAAGGATGGCTTCCGTCATACCTATATTTCGCCTGGAAGCCCAGTCACACGCCCGCTCGTATCTCTGGAAATCCAAGCCGCTATCAGACACAACCCTTCCATGGCAGATGAATATTGGAGTTGCGTACGAACGGGTTCCATCATAATTATATTTGGCCCGGAATCCCAGTCACACGTCTACTCGTATCTCTGCAAATCCAAGCCGCTATCGGAGACAGCCTCTCCACCTACAATAACCATGTCCCTGTCCCCCACTGACCTCCGCGGCCTACACTTCGCTCTCGCGGAAGCGCGCCTTAGTTACACGTCCGGCGGCATCCCCATCGGCGCGTCTCTCTTGCTCCCTGGGGATGAGAGCGAGAGAGTGCTCGGCGAGGGACACAACAAACGCGTGCAGAAGCAGTCGCCGACGCTGCGTGCGGAGATCGCGGCGCTCGAAAAGGCAGGGAGGTTGGAGGTGGGAGTGTACAGGCGGTCGACTATGGTACGTTACTCTTTACCTTAGATGAGGACGTGAAGGATTGATTGGGTGCGTGGGGGTACTGTAGTATACTACGCTAAGGTCAGTGCTCCTATATTCATGTAAGAAAGCTCATGGACATATCGTACCTATTTAACCCGTGCAGTATGTGCTCCGGGGCCATCCTCCTGTACAAGATCCCGCGCGTAGTGATTGGGGA